>OX637326.1:11039927-11175576 GCA_951799385.1 Hyppa rectilinea
AACTAGCGGCCCGTCCCGGCTTCATGATTTTCCCTATTTTTAAACGTGGGAGCGCTTCGAGACGCTTCGAGAGTCTAGACTAGTCCAGCACGCGAACTAGCTGCTAGTACCTGGACTACAAAAATCTTCGAATTTCGCTCTTAGTTTAGTAGCAAGGACATAATTATTTTCACATATTTAGAGATTCCACAAGAGAATCCTATAGCGTAATAAATTGCATGATTCTTCATAGGTCAGTAGGTAGCACTGACCTATGTAGAATCATGAGATTTGGCAAGAACGCCAGAAGGTTCTGCGTATGTAAAGAAAAAAAAACTGGAAACCGTAAATATGTAGTTTTATATCAAAAAAAGCGAATTTACTCATCATCTGCCTAGCCTTTTCCCAACTATATTGGGGTCGGCTTCCAGCCTAACTACCAGTATTTTACATGGAGCGACTGCCTATCTGAACTCCACAACCCAGTAACTGGGTAATACGACACCTCTTTCTAAGACTGGCTGTCAGATTTCGGCTTCTGACGTCCCGTAACGACTGTCAAAGATGCACAAATGACAAAAAAACGAATTTACTATCACTACACAGTATAAAACAAAGTCGCTTTCGCTGTCCCTATATCCCTCAACGCAACGGATTTTGATGCGGTTTTTTTAATAGATAGAGTTATTGAAGAGGAAAGTTTATATGTATAATTTGTCGACATATTATGCGGGCGAAGCCGCGGGCGGAAGCTAGTTAAGAATAAAGTTAAGTTTGTCCTTTCGTCAGACCATTAATGTTTGTACGGAACCCTCGGTGCGCGACTCGACAGGGGGGGGTTTAATGCTTACGTGACTGTGCGCACTGCATTCGCTGACTAAGCAATCTACGAGTAAATATAAATCAAACCATAACGGGATTTCTTTGAAACGCTTTAGGTTTATTTCTGAGCAATCGTGATTCTTAGGATGCACTGGTATTAACAACTCCCTTTATTTTGCCCACTTTGTAATAAGTATTGCTACCAAACATTGGTCACGTCGTCAGAAGACATGTTACAAACATTTGGAAGTGTACACAGTTGTTGTGTACGATTGCCCCCATTTTGATTTTGCAAGCGTATCGATTTTGTTAACGCAACATATTTTATTTGTAGTTATGGCTGCTAAGCAATACCTACTTAGAATTTATAGTCTCATTTACACCTGTACTTGTTGACCTGCAAATTGCAAAAAATCAATTAATAATTTAATTTCGCGGGTTACACTGGCGTATTTCACCGTCCGATCAGGACCAGGCCCGTGTACGTGTTCCACGCGCGCCTCAAAGAGATGTCAGCATAAAGGAACGCGCCCGTGAGGGCCGAAGCCTGCTGGATAAGCGGGATTGTCCGAAAGGGTTACCGCTACCTCGGCCTACATAAGGGGCTAAGGAAGGAACATGGATAGGTTTTAGTCAGTAAGAGTCTGACTCTCCCTTCTGCTCCACCCAGAGAGGGACGGCTCAATAGATGATTTCCCACCCTCAAAAGAAGGCTACCCTGGCGCATCTCTTCCCCCCACCCCTCCTTAAGTTTCATATAATAGGGGGTGAACCTCTTGGTATCGACCGGGCACATATCCAGACGTACAATACGTGCCAAATTACAATTAAGTAACCCATTGGATGTTTGCCTATTAGAAGCCGTTTGCTTATAAGAGCTCATCGATTTTTACGGTTATATTTATTGTCGTTTCGAGAGAATTTTTCTTACGAACCTATGTAGTTCATACGACATTTGAGGGGTTAATTACAACAACGTTGTGTAGGCAAACTGTTCATGAGACAATCAATTATTTTCGCGTCCCATTTGACGCAAATTCTGGGTCTTTATTGTTCACGTCAACGTTTGTACTAAAGTCACTTTGTCTGCGATTTTCGTCTTTATTGCAATGTTGTAAAATTCGAATTCGTTTCTATGGGTATTATTGATATCAGAAATTGTTTTATTGTACCAAGGTTAGCACTTACGTCCCGGGTCTGAATCAATTTGTTTATTATCATCCATCTTGTTTCTGCGTAGACAGGTTGGGCATTAATTTCAATTTCTCAATATGTAATGTGATCTTATTACGCATCATATTGTGTATTTAAATAGATCTATTTTAATTGAGTGTTTGTGGTGATGTTTTGGATATAAAAAAACCGACCAAGTGCCAGTCGGACTCACGCACGAATGGTTCCGTACTATTATCTGTAAAAATGACAAAAAAATACAATCAAATTGTGTTATATAATAATAATAAACATTTTTTTTCTTTTTCTTTTTATTGTTATTGCGGCAACAGAAATACATCATCTGTGAAAGTTTTAACTGAGTCAAACAGCTCAGTGTTAGTAATAGGGTCCCTAGGCCACTGCCTCATTTAATGAAAATACTGATTCTTTGACCAAATAACAATCCAGCCCTCTGGATACGCGAAGTGTCGCCCAATCGGCGAAAAGTTTCCTTAAAAATGAGTTGCGCCCTCGGGCCCGATGACCCTAGAGTTTCGACCCCAAACAGCTCAAAACTGTTTTACCTTACCCAAAATCGACATATTAAGTGTCCGAAAGGTTTACCGCTACCCCGGAACATAAAGGGCTAAGGAAGGAACATGGATCGGTTTTAGTCAGTAAAAGTCTGACACTCCCTTCCGCTCCACCCAGAGCGGGAGGGATCATTGGATGATTTCCCACCCTCAAAAAAAATAAAATTGTTTATCTACTTACATAATTATGTTGCATTATGAATACACATTGTCTATAATGTGTTTATTTATTTAATCTTTTATGTACACACATAAAAACGGATGTTCATACATGAACCATGGACCAAGGAACCCTAATACTAAAATAGTGATGCAGCTGATCTTATCTTAATCGCTGTATTGACTATTTACAACTATTGGACAAAGCTCGGATCAACATCAGCATTAAGACCTGACCTATTGAGATCGCTGCTTCATCGGCACTTCACAGCTACGACACACATGCAAACACCTATGCATGTGTACAGATAATAAGATTAGTATATAATATTGTAAAATATGTAAATAAAGTTAGTCATCAAGCTGGAGTCGTGTTTGATTCCTCTCCGTCGCCGTTTCCCCTCACTGTGGCCAAGACACCTTTAGCCATCTCTGATCAGTGTTGTGAGTCTGCTCCACTGGCAGTGAGAATTCCACCTCCTGTGTACATTGCACCTCGTACACTTACCTTACATTCCTACCCATTCCGGTCTGTTGCCTTAGGTCGCTGGTAACAGGCTATCCTATCCACACAACAGTACTTGTACGTTGTGTTATGGTTTGTATGGTACGGTTTGTATGGTAGGGCTAGGGCATTAGGGTTAATAGGGAGTTAGAGTTAGGTATACAGGTAGGTGTAAAATCGTAAGAGCTAGGTTGTAGGCATTAGGGACTTAGGAACTGAGGTCTTAATTGCCTCTATCTAGTCACTCTGTGCGCATACGGGGCAGCAGTTGTACCAACTCAATAAACAACTAGCAGCTACCTGTGCGTACAACGGACAAGATGAAAGGAACAGAAATTACGTTCAAAGTTGATGCTTATTTAAAAAAAAAATTCAAACTCAAAGTATTTATTTCAAATAAACCAATTACAGGCACTTTTGAATTGTCAAGGGGTCGGTCAGTCAGACAGATGAAGCTAGTTGCCCATTCCAAAGCAGTTGGTACCTATGGAGAAGAACGGGCAAGAAACTCCATGGACACTCTTTTAAACAATCTCTTCCAGCATGACCTGCCTGCTTGTGTTGTGTGGCTCTCAATCTGTGCTGAATTTATATACTTTTTTTTATTGCTTTCTTTTATAACCACTTTCGATGGAAAACATGACTGATCTGCTCGCAAACCCTGCTTCCCAGAATTCTTGATTGGTATTATTAACAGTTCTCTCATACAACGCAGCTCCTTTCTGACGTCTTTCGAGTACATCATCAATTAATGTTCCACGCCTATGTTTCCTGGGTTCACATCGGAGTCAATTACTTTCATGTTTGTTTACTACTGCTTCAGTATTTTTGTCGCCGTTGTCTCTCATTGCTTCAAGGTTTTCAATCACGGACTTAGAATGATACAAACTATTTTGGCTTAATTGTGATTGATGTTGTTTAAAGTGAAGGCTCGAATGTTTAATGGATTGTTGTGTTATAGGTTTTTAGGACATAGGTTATAATTGAGACTGAACGCCACGTGTCACACATAACGCTCTACAGTGTGTTAGGTTAAACGAGGGACATACTTTCCGGAGGTACTATACTCATGAAAATGAACAATAGCTGAAATCATGAAAAAAATCAGTTGTTCAGTATATTTATGCATAATTCGTCAAAGTGAATGAAACACGAGATTTTTTTTATATTTCAGAGTTGGTCCCGTGGACAAAGTTGTTGATTTCCATGAGTAGGTACCTACTTTACAACCTGAAACTATGTCCCTCGTTTAACCTAACACACTGTATAATCATTTCCTAGCGACCTCTATTTAGCACGGTTATTACGACTCGATAAAAATAATGATGTGTAAGTTAGTAACATCAATACACAAAAATATTCCTTAATTAATTCTTCGAATGATGCATCAAAAATCCGTAGCGAAGTTTAGAAGAACAACGCGTTCACACAGGCAGACAATTGATTTTAATTTGTAATATGTAGAGCACACTGTAAAAACCAGGTCCATTCTATTTCAGAAATAGAATGGACCTGGTTTTTCCATTTCTGGGTTTTATTTATTTCTGTTTTAAATTAATTCATTGCGACACAAATCTTAAATACGATATACAACCTAAAACTAAAAAAAAAAACGGCCAATGCCAGTCGGACTCGCGCAAAGTTCCGTACCATTATCTATAAAAACGGCATGACATTTCTGGGATGGACACGAGTAGGAGAACAATTACCCATCTTTTTTTTTAAGGGATATCATTTAACGACTCCTTCCGCTCTGGGTGGAGCGAAAGAGTGTCAGACACTTACTGACTAAAGCCTACCCCTTTGTGTTCCGGGGCAACGGTAACCCTTTCGGACAATCCCGCTGACCGTTACCTACCCTTGCTTTCAAATATCTCCTCAGACGAATAACTAAAACATCGATTTTCCAATAACCCATAACATTTAACCAAGTAAACTTTTCTCCGCATTTTATGTGTAGAGCTCTAGCTCATACATCAAATTGTTTACGACAAGACACCTTATTCAGCGGAAAGTGCCGGTGTATACACTTGAGCGATCGATCTCTGACATGTGCAGTTTACGACATCAACAGCAATGTGATAAGGACTTCATGTATCCATGTAAACAGTTTACACGTTCAATCTTACCTTGATCCTTTGCGGAAGATATAGAGGAAGTTTTTGGTCCAGATGTTTCTAGATTTAAATTAAACTAGCTTCTGCCAGCGGCTTCGCCCGCGTGGATGTCTGAAATGGTCCTACCGGAACGTACTACCAGGATAAAAAGTATCCTATGTGGTAATGCAGGTTATAAACTACCTGTGTGCCAAATGTCATCTAAATCCGGTTAGTAGTTTTTGCGTGACAGAATAACAAACATCCATACATCCCCCTCACGATCTTGCGCGTTTATAATTATAGTAGGAGTCCTGCCTGGTATTGGCACCCAAAGGTTGACTGGTAGAAAATGCCTATGGCATTAAGTCCGCCTCTGTACATTTCTGTGCTTAAAGTATTAAATAAATAAATAAATATTATGAAATGGTCCCTGTACTATATTATAATATAGCAGTAATAGCGCAGTGGTGTGACCGTCGGACTGCCAAGTCATAGGTCTCGAGTTCGAACCCAAGGCACAAGGCACATGAATCCGTAAAACCAGAGGTGCGCTCTGGTTTTACGGATTCATGTGCGTATTGTATAATTATCATAAGAAAACCAGCATGCCTGAGAGATATTGCTCAACAGCATGTGAAGCTAAGTCAGAGGCCCATGGGCAGCTTAATAACTCTGACACCAGGTTAGTCAATAACCACACGAAAAGAAGATAAGATTATTGGTATGATGTTCTCAGGATATCTTATATTCTGATAAGTTGTCTGTGCAATTAAATAGTACGAAAATATAATTATTACTCGGTTTTTTTATTTGAGGGTGGGAAGTAATCAAACGACCCCTCCCGCTCTGGGTGGAGCAGAAGGGAGTGTCAGTACTCATCCAAGTTACTTCCTTAGCCCTTATGTTCCGGGATAGCGGTAACCCTTTTGGACATTCCCGCTGGACATTTTTCGGAGTAACGATATGATTTGCACTTTAAACTACGGTATGTTTGAACACAGATTATGTCCGATGTGTCATGGTATTCGTAAGTGATTATGAAGATAGAAGTTTTGCGCTAAATGAGAAATAATGTAATAAATTCTGCTGTTGCGGAATAACATTTATAAGTGTAGATGTGTGACATATTTAGTGCGATAAAGATAAAATCGTCCTGATGTAATGCTTTTTAGAATTATCTTAGGTACTTGCAATCTCAAGGCATTGGAATTTGCGTTTGATACAGTTAAATTAGTTTTGTTACAGTTCGATAACATTACGAATGTTAACCTTTTAAACGCCATTGTCACATATACATATATGACAAGCAAGCGCATGCCCTGTACGCCAACGACATAAATACGTGACAATGGCAACATCACTAAAATACGAATTAAACAATTAAATGTTCTTTTGTGAGTGTTTATATGTATAGAGAGTTAAGATATCTTGAAAGTTTAATCTCTCGTGCGTATTTAATGATATGAAGCAAATTAAAAGACATCACACAGATATTGGGAAATTGATAATAACAAGAAGAAATAAATTTAACCTTTTGACCGCCACAGTCGTGTATAGACGACAAACCAAAATGTGCCCAGCACGCCACGGTCGCGACTGGGCGACAAAATTAAAGGATAAATTCGGAGCTTGGCGCTGAGGGCACGCTTTTTCATTTTTGACGTGGCGGTCAAAAGGTTAGAGCTTGGCGTGGAGGGCACACGCGTGCGTAGAGGCCTTGGCGTTCAAAAGGTCTTTAGGGAATAGAAATATAAGATTCTACGGCGATGTGCGGATAATATATCAGTTGCAAAATTGTTGCTTAACAGTCTGAAATTGAACCACATAGCATCATCATTTGCGCCATTTTCAGACTATATTCCACCATTTGGCATCAGGAGCTTAATGGAAATTAAATATCCAATATTCCTTGCCTAGTAGAATATTGTGTGTAAAATATTATATTTTGTTCCCTTTGGAGAAAATATGATTAAAAGTCGCATCTACACCGACCGAAGTTACTTTTTGTAGAGTGTAACTGTATGTAACACTAGCTGCTATCTGCGGCTCCGCCCGCAAAAATGTTGAAATTTTTCATACTAAGTTTTTCGCCCTACTTCCCTTTTACTTTACGGTAGGAGTATCCTCAAATCCTTAGCTGAGATCTCCTACTCATTATCTACCTCTGTGACAAATGTCATCTTCTTAGGTCGGCTAGTTTTTGAGTTTTCGTGATTAATCAGTGAGTAACTTGTTATCCGTTGATGCCCACAACGTACTCCGTAACTTACACCAAAAGAGCCAAAATAATATCAAAATATTTTATTTTTCACGAAGCCTACATGGGCAATTGGACACTTATGAAACGTCAGAAGCTTCTTCTTAGCGTGTCGATAGCAATCTAAATGTACTCGGCCTAGAATTCGGCTATGTGTTTGGCGCCATCACTAGCGTCCATCAGTGACACGTCAGAAGCAAGGTGAAGGTTTCAATTGGTCGTTTCCTATGAAGAAGAACTGACAAAAAAATCTATGGTTACTTTGTTATACTTCTTTTATCTTCTTCAGACCTTAACACAACCTTTGTACAGGAGTAATCTTTAGTTAGACAGTGATATTATCTTGTAAGAAATAGGTTTTAGCTCTTTGGACATCTGAACCTATTTACACAAACAACTTATCGCTCTTATCCTTAGACTTTGCTCACTTTCTTACTATTGGGTCTAAGTCTAGGCCATGTTATTGTATCGAGGGCCAGCCCACACCGATTAGATTTTAGCGCACCCTCCACTTGGATAACCCGTTATGGTGTTTCAATATGGGAGGCAGTCACCTCCTTCTGCGAAAAAGTTATGCTCGCGAAGGAGGTGGCGGGATGGGAGAGAGAAAGGTCCTCCCGTCCCAGCCGCCGCAGGAGACGCCCCAGGCGTCGGGAGCCACGTGACGACTCCCGGCCACCGTAGGCGCGGGCCTGCGGGCGGTGAGTAATGGGTGACTTACCGTCCGATCAGCACCAGACCCGTGCCGTATGGCGCATATATGTTCCACGCGCGCCTCAAAGAGATGTCAGCATATGAAGGGGCCCCTCAGGGCCAAGCCTGCCGGGTAAGCGGGATTGTCCGAAAGGGTTACCGCTACCCCGGAACATAAAGGGCTACGGAAGGAACATGGATGGGTTTTAGTCAGTAAAAGTCTGACACTCCCTTCCGCTCCACCCAGAGCGGGAGCAGTCATTGGATGATTTCCCAGCCTTAAAAAAAAAATGGTGTTTCAATGACGTTTTGTCATCTGACATTTTATTTATGGGAGAAATTTTACGTTGTTTTTTTTTAAATTGTGGAATTGTAGTTGTTTATGCCCTAGTACTGTTTTATTTAGACATGATACGTGTAATACAATATAAACAAAGTCAGAAATGTACATTGAATTTTTGAAAAGTTGATAATTATTACGAGGTGTGCAAACGAGTCTAATGCCGAAAATATATTTTTTAGAATGTTTGTCCATTTGTCTGTATGCATGTTCCGGATTGACGCAAAAACTACTGAAAGGATCTGGGTGACTTTTAACACACAGATAGATTATAACCTGGATTAACACATAGGATAGGTACTTTAAATCCTGGTAGTACGTTCCCGTGGGATATTTTCCGACTCCTAAGCGAGCGAAGCCTCGAGCATATGCTAGTCTATTCGTAGCGTTGTTAGGCGTAACGTATCTACCCCTATTAGTTTAACTAAGCAAACAAACACTTACGCAATACCTAACAACGAGTTTACGAACAATAGTTTTTTGCAACGTTGAAAGACATTTTGGTCCACATTAGCATAGTATTACGTAATTACGTTCTATTTAATTTGCTGACGGTACTATCTAGTTCAAACCTTTATCAAACACAAGCGTCGTTATTTTGTGTTTCTGAAAAACATTAATATGCATTGAATTTCTAATTATTCACAAACACATTTCGCATGATAACTGTTGCTTGAAAATACTTTTAACATTGGCATATGTACAGAGGTCAGCACATCTAGCTACCCCAATCTGTCAAATTTCTTTGATAGATTTTACACTTTATGGCAAAAGTTTATGGTTTATATTCAATTGGGAAAATGTGACATTTTGGGATACGTTGATGTGCTGGCGTACTTACATAAAATAATGATCTTTATTGGGGATCTGATTAATAAGAATTTTGGACAAGAAACATTAAATGTGGACTGTAATTATCATGTTTGTGAGAGGGTAGGTATGTAACTGAGACAAAATTTAACCAATGAGGAGGAGGGAATAATAGTGATCACATCACTCTGCTAACAAAACTTAACCTGTGTCCATTTGAGCCCTACTTTTTAGGGTACCCACCCACGGGGTATAACGGGACTCTATTACTAAGACGCCGTTGACCGACCTTCTGTCTATCCGCCTGTATCTCATGATCCGTGATTAAAATTTTCACAGATGATGTATTTCTGTTGCCGCTATAACAACAAATCCTAAAAAACAGAATAAATTTAATATTCAAGGGGCTCTCATACAACAAACGTGATTTTTTTGCCGGTTTTATAAATACAGTGGACCTCCGGTAATCCGACAAACATTATGCAGGGCAGTGTCGGACGATCGAATTTGTCGGATTATAGAGACCCCCTATAGTCCGGATTTTTTTACAAAAGAGTACCTTGTAATCCGACAAATTACATAGCGGTGGCGCGTACGAGTTCAAACCTGCGTGATCTACATAAGCGAAGATTGTCAAATACATATACATATTCAAAGTCATGTCGGATTACAGGGGGCGCCGGATTAGACAGGGGCCGGATTATCGGGGGTCCACTGTAATCGTACGGACTCCTTCGTGCGCGATGCCAACTCGCACTTGGCCGGTTTTTTCCCGAGTTCTAACAAGGAGATTCTATTCTCATTATTAGAACTCTGCCCCATAATGATAATTACTAGGTAACAAAATTATTGCGCATACCGCTATTTAGTTTCGCGTCACGCATTGCTAAACAAAAGGTTTATCAGAGCAATCAGCTTGTTTTGAAAAGATTTCACGTTCAATTTGCCGGTTGCGCGTGCGACGCGGAATAAAACCGAGGCTACTGTGATAAGGACATGATGGTTGAAAATTCTAATATCATTAAGATCTATGAAGATAGATCTTCATGTGATTAGAACCGTCTAATCACATGAAGATCTATCTTCATAGATCTTCATTAAGAACCGTCTTAATGGAACTATATTTTGCTGTGAGGTTTAGATAAGAATGGATACAGCCTCACGTGTATTCGCGGGTGATATAGATGAAGAGATTTTGAACCAGGTATTGAGAAATTGACGAATTTGATAGCATCACCAAAACTCGTTTTATATGTATCTAGTTTATATTTCACTTGTTGGCGCATTGCGTTATCCATTAACTGGGATATGTAGGCAGTCACTCTATGTAAAATACTCTTATTCAGCGATACGGGAACCATCCCGTTAGACTGGAAGCTGACCTCAACATAATTGGGAGACGACTAAGATGATGAACAGTTGGCGTCACTTAGATGTTTGAAGATCCATACCTACTCGAAATACCTTCGACAGAGGAGTGATGTGGTCCATTATCATCATTCTTTCTATTGCCCTTATCACAATTTATTTGGAACGGCCCAGTATCTCTTCTTCTTCGAAACATCTCTAATGACCGTCATGTCAGGTAGTCACCCCCTTTCTAGGCATGTCATCTTTCATACTATCTTTCAGGCCTATATCCAGTAGAAATCTGCATAGGTTTTTTTTTGAGGATGGTAAATCATCCAATAAAAAAATAAAATAAATAAAATTCATTTATTTCGGATAACTAATTGATCCATAATTAATTAAGTACAATACATTTACAATTAAAATAAAATAAATAAATAAAATAAAATTAAAAATTAATATGAATTGAATTAAGTGATAAAAAAAAAGTATTATAAATTGTTATTATTATTATTTATTTATTTTACATACCTACTGCAGCACTTCCTAATATAAGGGCAGTCCAATCGCCCAGCAATCATCACTAGGACAGCATTGGAGCTGACCCGCACCCTGCGCACCAATGACGCGCACCGCTTGCGCATTGTGGTGTGAAAACAGTCGGTGCGCGCCTCCGCAAACATGCCCGATGCACTGCAGAAGCGGGGCAGCCCCAATACCGCCCTGAACGCGTTGTTGTACTGGACGCGGAGGGCACTGTAACTCGCCTGAGTATAGCTAGCCCACAGGCTACACGTGTACAAAGAAGTGCAGTATGCTTTGAAAAGTGTGATCTTGACTTGATGCTAAGACCATCATGGCCAGGAGATTTGCCTTTAGTCATATCTTTCATAATGCTCGACACCTCGCATGCAGTGAAACGGACTACCTTCGCCTTATTTGGGTTCTCAGCACCGAAAATGTCTCCTCCCGCTCTAGGTGGAGCGGAAGGGAGTGTCAGACTTTTACTGACTAAAACCCATTAGTGTTCCTTCCTTTGCCCTTTATGTTCCGGGGTAGCGGTAAACCTTCCGGATAATCCCGCTTTGTCTCCATAGGCTCCGTTGAAGAAGAGGAAAAAGCTGTTTAAGAATAACTTCTTAATGCACTACTATTTTTAAGAAATCTGGTTTCCTTGCAATAGTTCTAACATAACCTTTCAAAATAAACTACCAAGTACGTCCTAGTCCGTAACAGTCTATTGCAACTAGTTTGCACTCTAGCGCACGAGGTCACTCGCTTTCTAAAGGATATAGACCATGGTGGGATGCAGGAGCGGGTATGAGCACCATAGCTATGTTGATGGGAGAAATTGTACTGGCTGATCTACTTAGATGGCATCTTTATTGGGGGTTATTTTGTGATATAATAATAAACTCTTTATTGGCGTAAAAAATATGTACAAGACACAGTGAACCCCTTTTTGTTTGAGGTTGGGACTCTTCCCTCTCTGGGTGGAGCGGAAAGGAATGTCAGACTTTTTCTGACTAAAACCCATCCATGTTCCTTCCTTTATGTTCCGGGGTAGCGGTAACCCTTTCGGATAATCCCGCTTAGTAGTGAACGCCTGACTCTAGCGCTCGGTAAAACACATGTGTTATGGGAGCCAGGAATGCTTCTCAATTTTTTGTATTTGCACCTACCAGTTTTTGTCTCTGCATCACTCACAGGTTGACTGGTAGAAAATACCTTTGGTATTCAATCCCCGTCTGTATTTTTCTGTTCTTAAAGAATTCAATAAATAAATAATCATTGTCTGTGGAGTGATTTGCAGGTGGATTTATTCTGCTCTGTCTTCTTCTTCTCTTTGTCTCTATTAGTTGTTACTTCTGCAGCTCCAGGACGTCTGGGTTGTCTACTTTATAGTCTCCTTTTTTCGTTGTAACAAAAAACAAAATACAAATCAATCTCTTGTTTGTGATAAAATGTGAAAGATACAAGTGTTCGACAGACGTCAAGAGGCCTTGAGCATGCCATTTTGAGCGGTTGCTGGGTGATGTCACCTAAGAAGCTCTGCAAAATACTTATTATTGACTATTAATTATGTATTACGTTGCAAAAATGCCTTGAAATATTTAATCCTCTTCAAAGAGCTAGTCATTAATGGTATGTTGTTCATAAATACAGAATCGCTTAGTCATACTATTATGCATGAAACAGCAAGTTTAAAGTTATTTGCCATCTGTACCTACTTCAGAACTTAGGCAAATTAATTATTAGTTGTTAGTGAGTTCTACAGGGAAAATAAACAGAATTTATGAGCTAAACATAAACATGACGAATTATATTGGTAACACTTTAACGGGCTTAATATAAAACAAGGTTTATCGTTAGACAGGTCTAAACCATGGAGCCTTTTGAATTTTGAAATTTATTCCAACCATGTAAAAGTTCTATTTCAAGGAACTTTCCTTAAATTAGAGTGGCATTTTCTGTATTAGGGGCTTTAGCCTATTGGAAAAAAGTTCAAAATACAATTACTGGCCATGCAAACTCAATATGTGTGGCCTTTTTAGGAAAGAACCTTAAATATTGTGTCTCTTTCCTAAAATGACCATTTCAGACACCAACCTACATGGTCTTCAAATGATCTGCCTGATCAGGATATGTCTGGTCTTTATAAGAGAATGATCTCTGAGTTTCTTCCTTTCTTCTCAGAGCTATCAGACACGAAATCGACCGCATCTAGTTTAAAAAATATGATTGACCTGTAAGTGTTTATAAAAAAACATATTAAAAAAAAAAACCACATTTAATAAGGAGAGAGACTCATCTCCTTCGTCGTACTTAGGCCATGACGTAGAACCTTAACCGGTTAAAAAGACCTGACGCAATGAAAATGTTGTTGAACCCTATAGTATTGTAGTCCCGTTCTCCGTATGAAGCATGGCCCTGGAGTAGCTTTGTAGGAACCGGTCGTGGAATGTGATTACATAGATCCAGTCAAGTGGGACTCGAAGTAGGAAGCTGGGGTTGATGCCCAGGTAGATGAAGTCTGAGACATATTGGCAACTTTAAGAGGCCTCTGAATCAACCTGTGAAATAGAAATATTGACTCCAGTTGGTTGATATCAAATCAATGGTAATGATGCTTGTAAAAGGAAGTAAAAATTATAATTTATTAATAGAAATATGCGTGTGACCTTGATGATGACCTACCAAAAAGTTAAAGCCTGCCAGGTCAGCGGGATTCTCCGAAAAGGTTACCGCTGCCCAGGACCACAAAGGCTAAGGACCATGGATGAGTTTTAGTCACAAAGAGTCTGACACTCCCTTCCGCTCCACCCACAGCGAGAGGGGTCATTAGATGATTTCCAAACTTTTAAAAAAAAGGCTACAGTTATAAAAAATATCTTGCTCATGGTGATGGATGATGATTTGGCACTAGTGAACTTCTACTATTCGATTTTTGGCTTTGTCATGGCGATATGATTGAGCAGACATAGATTTGTAACCTTGGCTTAAGTTTTTATAAACAAGCTACAATTTATGTACTAATTTCTGGTAACCTGCATCAAACATCAAAGAGAGATCGCATTGTAACAGTTCTCTTTACCCTTGAAGTTCAAATAAAACTGTCACAATGTCAACTTGTCAAGATAACACTCAATAAACTGTTCATAAATCGCTATCGCCTTTACTGTGGCTATAGTTTTTCGATAAAGTGCGTGCGCCGGGGCCGGTGACGTCACGGAGGCGCGATCCGGCCAGCCAATCAGCGGCCGCCGTTTCGGAGGCTTGCCGTACTGTCATGGCCGCCGTGTGTTTGTGTGCGTTTGTGAATGCACAGCTAGGGGCCTGCTGTGTCGATAATGAGTTGAATTATTGTTTCACGTTAAGAGTTGCTCTCTCTGTTGTGAAGTTTGTTAGTAATCGTTATCTTTTGTCTTTGTCAGAGTTCAAGGTGAAGGTTTCCTATGGAGAAGGTGGTTCACCTTTATAAATATGTGTCTAAAACTTCAAGAAAGTCTCGCTTGTTGAAGTTACTTTGATATCCACGTATACATATAGACGCAGCGTTTTATTAAAGACTATTAGAAGCCTTGCAGAAGTGTGCCCTTCTGCAAAAGTTGTATAGATATTTAATGATATCATCGACTCAAAGCATTCTCATATTGCTGTCAAACTGTACTACTGTTATAGACATCTTCAAGACATTCCACATCTTCCTAGAATCAGGATCATCATCTGCCTAGCCTTTTCCCAACTATGTTAGAAGGCATCCAGTCTAACCGGTTGCGGCTGAATACCAGTATTTTACATGGAGCGACTGCCTATCTGACCTACATAACCCAGTAACTGGGCAATACGATGCCCCTTGGTAAGACTGGCTGCCGGATTCCTAGAATCAGGATGTTTCCTATTTTCTATAAATATTTTTTAAATACCTATAAAAACATGGCCCTGAATACAACAACTATACAGTTTATAGCATCGAACCACGTGTCGGAACACGTTCAGGTCATAGGCTATCCACGTGCCTAATTGGGTACAGGTTGTCAGTGCGTGTGGACTTCAGAGGGACTCATTTCCTTCAATTAATCTTCCAACTGACTTATCATACATACATAGTGGGTTTTTCATTACTGTATGAAGTGTGGAAACTTCCAATTTTTGCTACGGTAAATTGATTAATGGCCTACGATAATCAGATTAGGTAACGTTATTGTAAGCCATTTATAAACGCATTTTTTCGAGGTAGTCCAGTTAGGGCACCCGTCCAAATGGCACCTTTGCTAATGGCACCTAGCCTAGTCCACATATGGCACCTATCAATATTTTTGGCAGGTGCCTTTCGTGGACTCAAATTTATTTTTTAATTTTGTCCACATAGGGCACCCACGGCTCAGAAGCCTAGTGTTGGGATGTATTTGGTTTACAGGGCGTTTAGAAATAAAAGATATCGATAAAAATCACATCAATATTTATTAAATATTTTAAACTAACTATAATTTGACTATAATCAGTCTCCGCATATCACATTTATTGCAAAATCAGCCTTTAGATATTTACTTATAATTTAAACAAAGAGAAACCATAAAATCGCAGTTTTTCAATGCAGTGTCCAAGAGAAATAGCGCCACTTTTATATTCTTCTAAAATACTGTCTATTAATATGTTTTTTTTTTCGGCAAGTTTTGTGTAGTAGCATCAGTGGCATAGCAGCAGTGGAAGTAGCATCCCTTTATTGCTACGTTGGGAAAAACAGACAGTATTCCTGTTACTGCGGCTTCTTCAAAGTCACTTGTAAAGAAATCTATAGACATGCCTGGTATGGAAGAGATTAATAATTGAAATAATCGTTTATATGTAGACATTTTCTTGTTCAGAAGCATAGCATATGCTAACGGTTTAACGATACCATCGATATCACCATGAATACTATAAATTTGAAGAAAAGGTTTCGGCGCAGATTTAAAAGTGCCATCACAATATAAAGGTGACGTGTTCTGACTATATTTTAAGGTTTCTCTTTGTTTAAATTATAAGTAAATATCTAAAGGCTGATTTTGCAATAAATGTGATATGCGGAGACTGATTATAGTCAAATTATAGTTAGTTTAAAATATTTAATAAATATTGATGTGATTTTTATCGATATCTTTTATTTCTAAACGCCCTGTAAACCAAATACATCCCAACACTAGGCTTCTGAGCCGTGGGTGCCCTATGTGGACAAAATAAAAAAATAAATTTGAGTCCACGAAAGGCACCTGCCAAAAATATTGATAGGTGCCGTATGTGGACTAGGCTAGGTGCCATTAGCAAAGGTGCCATTTGGACGGGTGCCCTAAGTGGACTACCTCATTTTTTCTACAAGTTACCTATAATAGGTATATCATTTATTTCTTTTTAAATGGCATCTCTCTATTTATCCTAGTGGTTGTCTACTGCTAAACCGAACTTGCCTATGAATACCACAAAAAAATGAGGTCTCCAGCCAGTGCTTTAAAGAAACTTACGAATCAAACGACTACACACTCTAAGGGCACCCCCTATCAGGTTATTTTTTATATACTTAATAATAAACTCTTTACGGCACACACTGTAGGTACATAAAGATTATCGATTAAAAGAAAAAAAAAAGAAAATCGTTTTCGAACTTTTGCATGACCATGTGACGGAGATCTTTATTATAAAAACACGTATGTACAATACTCATGTTTTCAAAGAAATAAGTGATTTAATTTGATTCGAATTCGAATAAAATCATTAATTTTCTAAAAAGTTCAGTATCGGTTTGAAGCCATTTAAACATGCAATATTGACTTCGCTAGAAAAATATATAAACATATACATATAATTATATATATACGCAACTTGCATAGATGACTACATTGTTAGTCCATTAATTACAAGTATCAACATTACTGATTATACAAGAACAGAGGCCAGCACATCAAGTTACCACAATCTGTCAAATTTCTTTGATAGTATTTCAACTTTATTGCAAAGACATAAGGTTCATTTTTAATTGAGAAAATTAGACAGTTAGGGATAGCTTGATGTGCTGGCGTCTGTACCTAATGAGTTTACTTTGAACTTGTTATGGCATGTGATGTGGGGGAATGAGGATAATGTACTGAGGAAAGTTTTAAGTAGGCTATAAAAGTAGGAGAATACCACAGAAACATTGGTTGAACTGTGTGAAAGATGATATGGCTAGAATACTGAAGTTACTGAGATAATAAGTAGGTACACATACATACACAAGACACATACATACACACTTCCCATATTTTAATATAAGGTAACATCATCATCTGCCTAGCTTTTTCCCAACTGTGTTGGGGTCGGCGTCCCGTCTGACCGGATGCAGCTGAATACCAGTATTTAACATGGAGCGACTGCCTATCTGACCTCCACGACCCTGTAACTGGGCAATACGATGCCCTTGGTAAGACTGGCTGTCAGATTTTCGGGCTTCAGACGACCCGTAACGACTGTCAAAGATGCACAAATGAAAGCCGGGACCAACGGCTTAACGTGCTTTCCGAGGCACGGAGAAGTCTCGTTTTTGTAAAAATGTATCCACGGCCAACCTTGGTAAGCGTAGCTTAACCTGATGGATCGACCTGTGCGGCTGTTAGTACTTAGCCAAGAGCTCCTCATATAAAGTAGCAAATGTACAAAAAATAAATATTGACTGTCGTTGGTAGTCCCCATGTGTTCATGTAATCTTGTCATGTTAACATGGGCTGACGAACCTTAATACAGGTTACTATGTAACCTAGCTAGGACACCAATAGGTAGGTACTGTAGAGGATGGAAGATCCTCTACTGAGGGGGCTCAGTGGTGGAGCGTGTAATGTGTGAGGAACTTCTAATACTACCAAGGGAAACCCGTTAGGAATTCAACGTAAGATAATATATTTTCACTTTGTTATAACGAATACATCTGTCTAGCACCGCTGCCAGACGTCAAGTCTAGAATGTACAAAAGCCTAACTCTATTCTAAATCATTTGAAAGGTTCGAATGCCGTCAGATAATTACCAGCCTTGTACAACATAAGGTTTTACTCTAAGGCTCTACAGTACTGTGTAACTTAGCTAAACTAACAGCTTAGCCTGCAACTGGCATGAAAGACATACACCGCGCCGACTCCAAATATATTGGTAAAAAGGCATATGATAATTACAATGACGAGTTATCTATATATATTAAAACGAAAGGTCATTCACTCAGTGATTAATAAAAAAATGACTGAAATTACGAAGCAGAAATTTGGTACAGAGGTAGATCATGAGTAGGAGACGTCTTCTAAGAAAGGATTTTAAGAAACTCCTCCTGTAACGGAGTGAAATAGGGGGTGGACGTATGCATGAAAAAATAATCGTAGGGTACAAAAAAAAAACAAAACGTATCCTTTGGATAATTTTCATCATTGAAAAAGCAGTGATAGCCTGGTGGTGTGACCGCCGGACTGCCAAGTCATAGGTCTCGAGTTCGAACCCAAGGCTCTGATTTTTCGGATTCATGTGCGTATTGTTTAATTATCACTTGTTTAAAATCGGTGAAGGAAAACATCCTGAGGAAACCGGCATGCCCGAGAGATATTTCTCGACAGCATGTGATGCTAAGTCAGAGGCCCATGGGCAGCATTAAAACTCTGACACCAGGTTAGTTAGTAACCCCACGAAAAGAAGAAGATCATTGTCGCGAACTGAGCCGCGGACAGCAGTTAGTAGTAGATTTTAATTTAACTTAGCATCGGTACCATAAAGCGGGATTGTCCGAAAGGGTTACCGCTACCCCGCAACATAAAGGGCTAAGGTTTTAGTCAGTAAGAGTCTGACACTCCCTTCCGCTCCACCCACAGCAGAAGTAGCCATTTGATGATTTCACACACTCAAAAAAAAAACATTGGTAGCTTCTCTAAATTAAACGATACATATATTTATAAAATTCTGCCATGATTCACGCCACGTTCATTGACCCTTTCTTGTTAACTTTATTATTAATAGTAACAAGCATTCCTATTCTTTTGTTTTGTAGTTACATTTATAGCTCAAAAACTATTTCATTACGTTTACTATTATAACAAAGCCAATATCCTACGGTTATCCATCCTTCAACGAATTAGTCACATGCTACACAATAGCACAAAATAAAAGAAACATAGAAATATTTCTATGCAATTCTTCACTCCATGTCGTTGGCATCTGAAGAATGGAACATTTCAATATATTTCCTACGGTAACACCTGTGTCTACACTTTCTGTTTTAATACTATAGTGCTGGTTACTGACAGAATATCAAACAACCTGTATATTGTGACGTAGGTACCTTGTTTGTTGCATACTTACGTGGGTTCTGTCTCTTCTAGTCTTGAATAGTACGTAGTCAGTTCATGTTCCAGCAACACATGTAGAAATTATCCATTAATTGGACGATCTCCTTCTTAGCGTGTCGAATGCAATCTATTAAATGAGTCTGCCCTGAATTCGGCTACGTGTTTGGCGCCATCACTAGCGTCCATCAGTTCCTGTAACGTGCAGGCGACAGGACACGCAGGACACGATATTAAGTGTCCCATCGTTTTTGGCACAGCACCACATTTCAATGCAAAGCGGAGTTGTCTATGAAGCACCACCTGAGCAGGTTTTATTTGCTGCGGCCAACCTGGGTCCGGAGTCTGTTTAAAGACTTTCAGGTTGGTCAAGGCAAGTCGCGCCCAGGAGGGAGACTGAACTCAGCAGGTAGTACGAATAGAGTGGGTAAGGAAGCAAGGCGACTGTTATTACTAAGCCAATTTTACGAATTGTTTTATGTTAAAGGTGTTCTGGGCTGCTTTAATGGAACAACACAAATTACATTTTTCCCGACCTTTGAATCCATTCCATAAGGTAGTGGATTCTAAAACGTGTCTACTTTTGGGCATTGGGCACATCTGTACTAATAATACATATTATATAGCTGAAGAGTTTGTTTGTTTGAACGCGCTAATCTCAGGATTTTTTTTGAAGATAATAGGCTATTTCCCTTCACGCTGGGTCCCTCAAGTGGTGAGGAAAAAAAAAACAAAGAACGCTAAGCGACAACTAAGTAGCGCGGACGAACGATGCGATGCGACGTGGTGGGTCGGTAGAACACGATAGTCCAAACGGACGAAGTCGACGGCAGAAGCTAGTCGATAATAAGAATGTTACCAAAATCCAGCTCATATGTTATCCACATTCTATCTGGACGAGTCTGTTTGCAGAAACTTCCAAAAGATAATCATCATGTATCAAGCCAAAACCGACGGTTTGATTACAGCGTTTGTTTAGGTAAACTATTACATAATATCTAGCGCATATCTTTGAGAAGATAGTTGAGAATGTTACATAATTTATTTATTTATTCAGTGAGGGCAAACAAACAATCGTACAATACGAGTATATTGTAGCGGCATCGACGTCATCGTCACGTAAAATCTTGCAACGCGCAAAGTCAAAGTCGAAGTCAAATTATTTATTTCAAACTAGCTTCTGCCCGCGACTTCGTACGCGGACCATGTTGCTTATGCCAGCGACAACGGGGTCGCCATTTATGTTATTTTTTATCATTTTTCCCATTTAAATCTTTTATCACACTGAGCTTTAGTTTTATTTCATTCCAACAACCACCAAAACATACAGTCCATTTGTCATCGTTTTCATTTTGGTAACCGCATTATTATATTCCCCACTTGTCTCTAGAGACCTAGAAGTCAATGCGTAGATACCGTTGGAACTCAAGCACAATTCTTGATCCGTGAACGTCTCCGACTCGCGAGACAATACATGACGTTCACGATGAGCGGTCAGTCGCGCATCATATTCTTCACTGGTCTCTAGAGACCTAATGAATACGCTGAGAACGCAGGCGTGCTTCGCGACCCGAAGAGGTTTCCACGGAGCGAGTTGCAGCCTAATGTTCTCGAACAGCATCAAGTCTCTCCTGAAGCTCTTCGGTAGATTCTTGGGATCTTATGATCCTCAATCTTTTAGCTCTCTTGGAACTTTGGGAAAGATTTGACCTCTTTCTAGGCATGGTCATAGTTTTATTGTGATGATACCTGATCAATAAAAATCTAAATTAAAATGACTGCTCCCCTGCGTTACCGGGTAGGCTACCGTGTCATGAAGATAAATGGAAAAGAAAATTAAACACTCAAACAACATAAGCCCAAAAGCACATAAGCTCTTTTTTTATTTTATACGATAATATAAAAAAAATAAATAGGAGTTTTGGCCAGTAGAGTCAAATTTTCAATGATAATACCATCGTCATCGAAAATCAGTCCTAAACTGTTACCGCCTTCACCGCGTGCAGGTACTCCCAGTTTATGTTAATTTATAATTACACAGTACAATTTGTGATAGCTTTGATTTCCACATCAGATGTTTCTGATCTTCGATTTTTATAAGTCAACAGGAAATGCCCATCATATTGAACAACAAAGACGTGAAAGACGTTATTCCTATATGTGTTATGTTGTAGCTAGGCTCTTGGAGTTCCACAACAGGTGTTCCAGATCTTCGATTTTTATAAGTCAACAGAGAGTGCTCATCAGATTGAACAACTTGTGCTAAGACGTTATTCCTATATGTGTTATGGTGTAGCTAGGCTCTTGGAGTTCCACAACAGGTGTTCCAGATCTTCAATTTTTATACGTCAACAGAGAGTGCTCATCAGGCTGAACAACTTTCGCTAAGACGTCATTCTTATATGTGTTATGGTGTAGCTAAGCTCTTGGAATTCCACAACAGGTGTTCCAGATCTTCGATTTTTATAAGTCAACAGGAAATGCCCATCAGACCGAACAACTTTTGCTAAGACGTCATTCCTATATATGTTATAGTGTAGCTAGGCTCTTGGAGTTCCACAACAGGTGTTCCAGATTTTCGATTTTTATAAGTCAACAGAGAGTGCTCATCAGATTGAACAACTTGTGCTAAAACGTTATTCCTATATGTGTTATGGTGTAGTTAGGCTCTTGGAGTTCCACAACAGGTGTTCCAGATCTTCAATTTTTATACGTCAACAGAGAGTGCTCATCAGGCTGAACAACTTTCGCTAAGACGTCATTCTTATATGTGTTATGGTGTAGCTAGGCTCTTGGAGTTCCACAACAGGTGTTCCAGATCTTCAATTTTTATACGTCAACAGAGAGTGCTCATCAGGCTGAACAACTTTCGCTAAGACGTCATTCTTATATGTGTTATGGTGTAGCTGGGCTCTTGGAGTTCCACATCAGGTGTTCCAGATCTTCAAATTTATTCTCTCAGCAGAAAATGCTAAACACGTGGAACTATTTTTGCTAAGGTATCATTTTTGTATCTCTTATAGTTTAGCTGGTCTGTTGCGGTTCTGCATCAGGTGTTAAAGTTTCCAAGATAAATTATAGCCTATATGTTGCCCAGACTTAATACCTATACAACAAAAAAATAATCATTCCAACCCGTCCAGTAGTTCCGAAGATTAGCGTGTACAAACAAACAGACAAACAGACAAACAGACAAACAGACATACAGACAAACAGACAAAATTTTTTTTTTTGGATTCGTGCTCTATTACTGTTTCTAAACCCCCCTCAATTATTATTTTTTTAATATATTCAATGTACAGACACAGTTTTTTTTACTGTTTTATTATATGTATAGATAGGCACAAGAAAGGCACTTTTGAACGTCAAAATGAACAAAAAATTGAATTGATTCTAGTCGTCCCTTCCAAAAGTTAGTTTCGTATGGAGAAGAATAGGCAAGAAACTTTACCGTTACTCTTTAAAAAAGTCTTACAATGTTTTGTATATGTCGTAGGATAATTTGATACTTCGAATCTTCGCGGAAATCCTAGGGGTTTTGCGAAAACGCGGATAATTAGACATAGGCGAAAAATTATCAAATCTTACTGGACAAAGTCAGGATTTTTGCGAAAATACTCGTTACTATAGTAAGATTTGATGTGCTCAACACTGATTGGCTACAATTTTGCTGGCTGACTTCTAATTGGTTCCTAGTTTGCCGATGATTAAGACGTCAACCAATCAGAGACGATCTCTTATTGAACGCGCTGACCGACCAATCAGCGTTCTTATTTCAGAACAGCCAGCGTTTCGTTTCGCAATATTGCTATTATAACGAGTATTTTCGCAAAAATCCTGACTTTGTCCAGTAAGATTTGATAATTTTTCGCCTATGTCTAATTATCCGCGTTTTCGCAAAACCCCTAGGATTTCCGCGAAGATTCGAAGTATCAAATTATCCTACGACATATACATAAATTATAAAATTATATGTGAAGACGTAGAACCAGAAAGCAGAATTTATCTAAGTGCAAAATACTTTAAACATATAAGTACTGGGTCAAATTAGATTAGCTAGCAAACTCTGCAGATAGTATAGACATGCTAAACGCTATAAAATAAAAAGATTGTAATTTGTTTTAGAGATAGCAAAGGCAGCTGGTAGTACGGTTACATAAAGTATGAGTTCAGAAATCTGTTTTCTTTTGTTTTATAGTGTACATGCTTGTCGAATCTGTGAAGTTTACAAAAAAAAAAAAACAGTTTTTTTTATTACAAATGAGAACCCGATGACCCAAGAAAAATCATCAAATTAATTTATTTTTGTTTTATCATGTTTAGCTATCGATACCTACATATGCGGACTTTTGCTAGCTAATTTAATTTGACCAGACCCGTACCAATTTCGAATCGCTCCCGCCACAATCCGCTCGTCTAATAAGGGCGCAGCTTCTAGAATATTCTAGAAGCCGTGCGAGAACGAACGCGCACCCTTCTTTTGACATTAGCCGTCTGACATCCGTGAACTTTACGATTAAAAAAGTTTTAACTAGTTCGTGAATCATATAATTACAAACGCTTAATAAAATGCTGCGTATGACAACGCGCAGCAAACAACAAACCGACTTACGACGTGGAGTCTGACCCGATAGAAACCAGATGAAGAACCGACGGAGACGCTAAAGGCAAAGCGAGCCCTGTGGTCGAGGCGCCGGCGCACCCGTCATGGCGAGTCACCTATCCGCCATGATGACGTGCATTCAGCAGGTGCAAACCCATAAGCTTGAACGGTTCCTCAAATTAGTCCTCGAGACCCGGCCGCCAACTTTGTCTTCGTCAGCTTAACTTGCGTCTGGTAATTTCGTTTTACTATATGCTAGGCTAGTTACAGCGGAACGAAAACGAGTCTCGAAAGATTCATAGATGCTGTGGAAGCATAATAATGAGGACAGCACTAATAGAAAAGAAGCCAACTGTTTATTGTCAATGCTGTGTCGATGCAGCTACGTGGTGGCAAGGTCACTGCACATTTTAGGGATGAGGCTCTTCAATACTTGCTTCAGTGTATTTGGTGACAGTCAAAAAACAGTCAGTGTCAGTGTATACAATGAGCTGTATTGAAATAAATTATCAGACTTTGATTTGATGCTCCTTTCAAATCAAGTTTGATGGTTTTTGACTTAAGTAAGAATTACAAATTAATGACTACACGCACTAGAAGCCATAAAATCAAAGAATATCTCATTTGTACAAGTTAAATTACCATTAGAAAAAGAACAATTACAGAAGTCTATAAATGGAACATTATGTTAAAATCTTGCGCACGGACACGCGTCGAATGATCGTAAGACATTGGCTGGCCAATCAGAGACCGGAACGGGCGACACACCAACCAATGATTGTTACGTCACCTGCAGCTGAGGTTATAGTGCCTTATTTTAAAACAATTTAGTAATTATCTAAAAAAATGTAACAAGAAAATTTTACAAGAGTTCTTACTTTTATGTTAGGAAAATTTTCTAAAAAATACTTTAAAAAAAATTACGCATTCACAGCATTTAGGTATTGATCCTTAAAGTCCTTGAATAAAATTAGTACCAATTTAAATAAATCACTGCCTCGTTGGTCTAGTAGTCGCTGGCGCTACTGCTGAGCACGAGGGTCTGGGTACTATTCCCTGATCGAGCAAAGTTTTTCTTTCTTTCATCTCATATTGGTCAGTAGCAGCCCGGAGTCTGTTTTTGTGCTTGGTTCATGTCAATTAACCTCGCCCCCTATTACATGGAACTGAAATATAAGTGACGAAATGAGGGTGTACTGTAGAGCCTTAGAGTAAAACCTTATGTTGTACATGGCTGGTAATTATCTGACGGCATTCGAACCTTTCAAATGATTAAAAGATAGTTAGGTTTTTGTACATTTGAGACTTCACCTCTGGCAGCGGAGCTAGACAGATGTATTCTTTATAACAAAGTGAACATATAAGTATATGTGTGTAAATTCCTAACGCGTTTCCCTTCATAGTATAGAGTTCCCTATACCCACATTACACGCTCTACCACTGAGCCCCCTCAGTAGAGGATCTTCTATCCTCTACAGTACCTACTTTTACACCTCTGCCAAACCCGTCACGAAATACATGCGTGATGTTTATTTTATGTTAATAAATTAAAAATATTTTTTTGGTAATTAATGTAGTACTTACCTGTACCTATCTACTCGTGTCACAGTAGATGTGGCCTTGATTTGATATAAATTATCTTATCAGCTCGCAAATCGTAAAAAAATATGGGCGGGGTTTCCGGGTTGATAAACTTCGTAGATTATTATATCTGGTAAAAATGATATGTATTTGGATGTGATATAAATTAGTGTTGTATATGATGTTTTAGCGTAAGTCTGGCAATTGTATGCCTTATATACCAGTGCTGAAGCCTTTGAAATTGGTAAAAAGTGAAAAAAAAAAAAAAACCTTTTTACATTTAAGAGCTAAATATTCGTAATAATAATTATGTACAGAAACAATATTCGTATAATAAAAGGGCATTAAAAATTATTTTTTTCCTTAATTTTTTGTGATATTTTCTTCTTTTTATTAAAACATCCAATGGGTTTCATCCTACTATAATCAGCCTATAATGTTCCCATTGCTGGGACACAGGGCTCCTCATATCGAGATAAAGTAGGCTGTATTTTTTTATCACCACGCGGGCCCGATGCGGATTGATAAACATCTCCCATGTCTTCGAATTCTTGGTTCCAGGACATACCGGTTTCCTGACGATGTTTTCCTTGACCATTTCAAGAGCAGTGATGATGAAATAAATTACAAAAATTAATGTCATGTCTCACATTTTTGTCAGTTCATTTCAAACTACTTAAGTAAATATCGTTTTGGGTTTGTAAGTAGTCGAGTACCATCCAAAATTGAAACCAATAACTTATTCTGCAATACACAACATTCAATCAAGGAAGAACAAGGATGAATAAGATGAAGATGAAAATCATCCTGATCTCTAAGAGCCTTTCAATTCCTCTTTCGCCCGTGATGACTATAAACAGATCAGAATATAAATAGTAGGTACATATGGCAATGAATAGCCGACCCCAACATAGTTGGGAAAAGGCTAGGCAGATGATGATATGGCAATGAATAGTAGTCAACTACTGGCTCACCATACGTACACACAATAACAGTACACGTTTATCCTACACGTGGTCTCATGGTCACAGTAGGTACTCAGCGTAAAAACGATTCCTTTACAGTCTTCATCAATTACGGAAACCACCGCTTGGAAAAGTGGGATGCTTCGTTTGAGTAGTACCTCTAAATTGCTCTGGCTTTAACGTCCTTAGAGACGATCTTTCTTTCATCAATTTTAGCTACTGGCTCTCATAAGTTCTTTACTAAGAAAAATTCCAAAATTCGAAATAAATCGAACGTCACTCGTTTCTTTGGCAAAAAAGATATTGAACATTTCTTGGCGTTACTCTGTCCGTTTTTATATTTTTTTCACTCATATTCTTGTTGCTCCGCTCCATTACATAACTATTGGCTACAATATCATCAATTCCCCATTTATAGCTACAAAATGCCAGTCTTCAAAAACTGTACACACGGTAATGCAAACGCAATCATCAATGCGTCATTCAAGGTATATCGCGTTGACTGATTTGCACACACAAAAAAATGTATATATACACACCTCACTTTCATCCAACTTGTATATGTGTGTAAGTATAGCCGCTATACTACACAATGCGAAAGAGTCATTCAGTTCATATCTAACCGTCACACGGTGCGGACGTCTCGATTTCCAGAAATATTAATTCTCGCGAAGTTGTCGTCTTGAATATAATTCAGTGGACTGTGTTGTGTTGTGATTATTCGATCAAGTTTCTCCGGTAAGTTGAACATTTTATTTGTATCGGTTGTATAACCGTGATCTTGATGGTTTGTACTTCGTAGTCTAGAAATAACCGTTTTGGCACACCACACCGTTCTTTACCCTTGACGTGATACTGAACGAATTTGCAGTTTTATTCTTCCCATTTTGCGAAATGCTTGGATTTTAACTTAACAATTAGATTCGATTGACAACCTGTCCTTCCGAGAATGTTATACAATACTACTGAAGTATTTCCTCTGAAATGTAGATGTGTCACTTGTTGATTTTCGCTTTAACGATATTATTTAAATATTTGTCGACGGTCTGTCGCGATATAATTATGTTAATTGTGTTAATAAAAATGTACTGTGACATATCTTTAGTACTGCCTTTTACGATATATATTCGCAGTATTTTATGCATCGGAAGAATGTCTTGGCAATTTTTCTTACCTTCCAAGGTTACAAGTCAAGTCGATGCATTCCGTCAAGTTTTTTTAAATGACTAAGATGTCCCATGGGAATGTACTACCCGGATTAAAAGTACCCTATGTGTTAATCCTGTAACTAGTGTATTAATTCCGTAAGACATTGTTTTCATAAACTCATATTGGTTTACGCAGCGCACGCTAGTGAAACGGGAGATTGGTTTAGTTCGATTTTATTTTTATTTTTCGGACATCTTAATCAATCATCGTCATATTTCAGCCAATTTTAACAGAACCTTAATGAATTATTCACCGGAACCTCCCTCTTGAATCACTCCATTAATTGGTGAAAATAGTATGAAACTCCATTCGGAGTTTTTCGCGTTTTTTTATATTATGTGGTGATAGTGATGGCAATGTATGTCTTGAGTATTTTGCCAAGACTTGGTTTATTGATTAAAGGCATCCTTCAGTACTTCAGTACTGGTACTTAAAGTGCGCTTATTTGCAAATTACAGTCGTATTATGTCTAAAACAGTTGATTGTTCGAGTCGGTTGTTTCACTGCGCATGTTGTATGTCAGTGAGTGTTAACAGGTCATTGTCTCGCTTGTCAGTCAGGCGACTCTACTTCATTTTGTTTACAGTTCAGCGTGGTCCTTTTACACGAGTAGTTTCTGGCCCTTTCTGTTGTCAAGGTATGAGGACTTTGGAAGTATGATCAAAACTTATGTTATTATGAATACTGTCAATCATTCTTTTATGGCCAGAAATTCTAGGAAATTCTTGCGAAAACTTGTGAAATGGTGGTCCACGAATCCAGTTTGGAGCGTTGATTTTTTCCTAAATCAAGGCTTCATTTTCGTAATAGTACCTGCTAGTAGTTAGTTATTGAAGTTAGCTTATGGTGGGTACAATAATTGTTCAATTTCACACTAATTTTGCACTCTGCAAATGAACTGTATAAGTGCATAACATACCACTATCAATTATAAATTGTTATTGTTTAGGTACGAACTATGTACCCACTGCATGTTTTTTTATCAGTAATTGCTTTATTACTTACTAGTTTTGTTTCTTTATTTTAATATTGTTGGTATTGGGAACTTCCTTTATTGTATTCTATTACTCTCGCATGATCCTTATTTAAATTCTTCCTGTGATTCATTAACTGTAGTCATATCTGCAGTACAACCTGCATACAATTACTCGATTCAATTTAAATTCCCAACAAAAATTTCAACATGGCCGCAGGCGGTGCCGCGGGCTGCAGATAGGCTAAAATTGCTTTATGATGAGCTACTATTCCATCCTAAAATAAAAGGAACCAGTGTCACATAATACCCTATTACGTGAAAACTGATAGCGTTTGAATATAAAGACTTTGAATTAAACTACAAGCTAGATTTGCCGAAAGATTTTGCCCACAATTTATAATTTCGGTGAGTTTCATACGTGCATCTAAATCCGTTCGCACGTCGCTTTTAATAATATATTCCGGCTTCTTTACTTGTCAGACGACTTTTTTGCTACAGTTTTTTCAGCTGTGAGAAGTATAAAGGCTCCCACAGAACGGCACGACGCGATCCTGGTAAAACAATTTCCATAAAGTTTTCAAAGAAATTGTTCTACTAGAGCCGCGTCGCGCCATTCTACGGGAGCCTTAAAACTGGTATTTCGAACACACGCGGGGCTTGAGTGATACCTGGTATACACAAAACGACACATGATGTAATAAATTAATTATCTTCATGCTTGGTACTTCACAAGCTTGAGAACTTTGTAGAGGTCGAAATATATAAAAGAAAATATTCCAGTAGGTAATCATAACAACTTTTATAATTACTGGAATATTTTCTTTTATTAATGATACTTATGATGTTGTTGAATTTTCTAAAGGCCTTTGTCCAGCTTTATTCTCGTAACTACATGCAAATTTTGCTAACCGTGTCTTAATTGAGTACCTAGTTCAAAAATCTTAGATACTTGAACTTGGTGCTTAATTACCCCTGCACTTGTTCATCGTTCATCTTGAAGCTTCCCAAGTAAGAATGACCTTCGAAAATTAGTCAAGGATGAGTTAAAGCGGGCTCAAGGTGATATTATCGAACATGGTCTAAGAATTAATATCAAAAGTCTTTTTTATTAGTATTTCTTTCTGTCGCCTCTGATTGAATTGTTCTACCACTCGTGATCACCTTGACTTCTAAATGTCAACGGTCACAAAAGCCAGTAGCCCAGTATTCGTGTTAAGTGTATTTTTAAGACGTCTTGATCACTTTCAATTAAAGGAAGGAAAATGTGCAGACAAAAATATTACACTGAGAACCGCTTACGTATTTTGAGTGCTCCATTACTAGTTACTTCTGTTTTGTAGTACAATCAGCTGAGTTCCTTGCGTTTATCACCTATTGACCGCCACAGTCGGAATAATACGACAAATCTTTTCGTGTCCGTGCACCCCAGGTCGTATTTATAAGACTATAAGAACCTATGTTATATGTACACACATTACCTATACTAATATTATAAAGAGGTAAAATTTGTAAGTTTGTATGTAGGGGATAATCTCCGGAACTAATGATCCAATTTCAAAAAATTTTTCACTGATTGAAAGCTACATTATTCCTGAGTGCTCTAGGCTATAAATTATATTTATATCATACATATTAGCCGAGCTATTGCAATTTTCGTCTAGCAAGTCGGAAAGAAATACCTCCGAAAACAGAATTATTTGCATGCGCTGCCTAAACAGTTGTTTAAAAATAAAAGCAATGTATGGCAACCCAGTTCGCCTTAATTATTTCTACAAAAAAGTCCGCGACACCATATTCCTATCTTTTGTATTTTAACTTTTATATTTCGTTTTATGTTTTAAAAAAGTATTTTTTGACCTACTTCTAATGTTAAAACAAGAAATTTTCCGCGGACGAAGTCGCGGGCAGAAGCTAGTAATACATATAGAAACAGGGACACTTATAGGGTTCGTTTTTTGTTTTTTATTTCATATCACGACCCTTTTCGTCGTAGATTTATTAGCTGGGCACTCATTAGGTTAAAAAGGAGGACCTTTTACAAGGTCGGTAGCCATTAAAAATTGCAATGACATGCGGAAATGTGAACATGCGAATGGGTGTGTGATGTGTGCGTGTATGTGTGTGTAAACTGAGCGAAATATCTACGCGCAATAGATTCTACTTCTTTTATCTCGGTGTTATGGAAACTAGTATTTACTATCGTCGACAGCACTTACTGGCTGTAAAAAAAAAAGAATATATGTTCGTTCTTAATTTGATCCAACCGAAGAACGAATTCTGAATTCGAAAAAGTTGGCTGGAAGTTGGGATACTTCGTTGGTTTAGGGCAGCTTCTTAGGAGCATAATTCATTTAAGCATGTCCTTCTACTTCTTATACCTATCAAGCCAATAAAAAACAGAAATTATTTAATATCCCTGCAATAATAGTGTATAAGGTTATAGTGCCACGTGTAAGTCACGTGCTCGCTGATTGCATGCGTCCGTTCACCGCCCACCTTATCACTAGGAAACTACGTGACGCGGAATCCAATTATGGATTTTTATTCCATAACGAACGTGTCTTTTCGAATAGGATCCAAGGAGTATCATGTTACCCAGTAACTCGGTTTTGGCGGCCAGGTAAGTAGTCGCTCAAGTCTTGCCATCGAGTATCATGTTACCCAGCAACTCGGTTTTGGGGGTCAGATAAGTAGTCGCTCCAATCTTTCCAATGTGTATCATGTTACCAAGTTACTCGGTTCTCGACGTCAGATAAGTAGTCGGTCAAATCTCGCCAAGAAGGATCATGTTATCCAGCAACTCGGTTCTTTCGGTCAGATAAGTAGTCGCTCAAATCTTGCCATCGAGTATCATGTTACCCAGCAACTCGGTTCTGGAGGTCAGATAAGTAGTCGCTCCAATCTTTCCAAGGAGTATCATGTTACCCAGTAACTCGGTTCTGGCGGTCAGATAAATAATCGCACCATGTAAAATACTGATGATCAGCTGCTTCCGATTCCGAATCGGCTGGAAGCCCACCCAACTGTTTTTTTATTGTGGAATGGACCTGCTCTTCACCTCGATCACGCCTGATGGAAAGCGATGGACGAGGTCTATGATGGAGCGAGCGTGCTTAGATGCCTGGTCACCTTTGCTTAAAAGGCACCAGTTCCACACTGGCTGTGCGCTTCAATACGTATTAAGCAAAGTCGCTTCCCGCGTCTCTCCTAATGTCTGTATGTAAGCTTAGATCTTTAAAACTGCACAACGGATTTTGATGCAGTTTTTTTTTAATAGATAGTGTGATTCAAGAGGAAGGTTTATATGTATAATAACATGCAATTATCGTCATCCACGCGGGCGAAGCCGCGGGCAGAAGCTAGTAATAAATATGAATGAAAGCTTAGTTGAAGATGATGCAAACTGTCTGCGCCATAGTTGGGATGTAATGTGGTAGATGTAATTGGAAAAGGACTACGCAGATGATGTTGAAACGTGTCCTTCTAGTAATTTTCTTGACTTTGGCATTGAATAGTTGGTCTTACGAGCTGTTACCTCCGTTATGGATGGAAAGACTCGGCGGGTGATTGATTGCTATTACTAATTACTGTTTGATTAAGACTTATGACCTTCGTTTCCACACGTTTTGTTAAGAACATCGTGGGGTATGGCGTTTATGTGAGGATAAGAAAATGATCATTCCTATTAATTGTTTTTTTTTCACTCTTCTCTTACGCGCTTTGGTTCGTGGTTTATGAGGGATCCAGTGTACAGGATTATGCTACGGCTATACATATAAACTCGATTTTTTTTCAGCAATATTTATTTTTTATTTATTTATTTTTACCTCTTTTCTTCTTATTGTGCCGATCAACTATTATTTATTTTCATCACCTTTAACATTATGCTACAATATGCTTACACGTGCTTCGACTTGCATTTTTTTTGTCACTCTAACTAGTGGATCTGGTATATGACCTTCAAATGATTTTACGTCACCATCATCTGCATCTGCCTAGCTTTTTCCCAACTATGTTAGGGTCGGCTTCCACCAGTATTTTACATGGAGCGACTGCCTATCTGACCTCCACAACCCAGTATCTGGGGAATACGATACCCCTTGGTAAGACTGCCTGTCAGATCTTCGGGCTTCTGACGACCCGTAACGACTGTCAAAGATGCACAAATGACAACCGGGACCAACGGCTTAACGTTCTTTCCGAGACACGGAGGAGTCTCGGTGTGTAAAGATAGTCACCCATCTACGGGCAACCCCGGCAAGCGTAGCTTAACCTGATGGATCGACCTGTGCGGCTGTTAGTACTAAGCCATGAGCTCCTCAGTAGCTTTTACGACATGATTTCCTAGATTTCCGTAGAGTTAAATTACTCTCTTTATTGTGAAATTTGGGGTGCTCTATCTAGGTGCACCTCTACCTTACCGTTCAGGGAATGCGAGCGTGATGTTACGTTGTGTCATCTTTTTTATCTTGCCTCAGCAACGTCACTAAGTTCAATCATATCATCTGTCTCTATTTTAACATGAATACAACGCATTGAACATACAAAACGGTCTGGCTTCGCCTCAGATTGTTTTATTCAGATACTCACAGCTATACTGATGCGTCTTTCAGCGTTCTACCTTGGCATCACAAGTAGGTATATTTCATTCCGTCCAGGTTCATAATAGACTGCATCTTGTTCTTATGTAACTTGTTGAAACGTTCAAGTATTTACGTCTGACTAATTTGTTTGTAATTTTGTGCCAAAAACCACTTTTGTGTCTATTCACACTTCGGGTTCACTGCCCAATACAAATGTTTGTATCCAAATTGAATATGCAATAATTACGTTATTCTATTCTGCGCTGAAACACTAGACTTTCAATTCAATCAGAAAGTACCGAAGTTTAAAAAAAACTGGCCAGGTGTGAGTAGGACTCGCGCACCATGAACTATAAAAACGCCAAAAAAATCACGTGTGTTGTATGCGAGCCCCTTAAATATTTATTTTATTCTGTTTTTTAGCAAATGTTGTTATAGCGGCAACAGAAATACATCATGTGTGAAAATTTCAACTGTCTAATTATCACGGTTTATGAGATATAGCCTGGTTATAGACAGATGGACAGCCGTGTCTTAGTAATAGGGTCCCGTATAACCCTTAGGGTACGGAAACCTAAACAAAAGTCCAAATAAAACAGATGAAGCTCAAAAAAAAAAAAGAAAAAGTATTTATTTCCACGATGACGTCATTTCATTCATCAGCTACTTATCATGCGTGCACCTAGTTCTGTCAGCTGATGTTCACGTGTTGTCCCGTTGAGAGTTATGTAAACTGCATAAGGTGCACATTACTTTGATTTCCAGAAACAGTATGTCGGAACGTGATTTCTTGGTGTTACCAACCATGTCCCTTCCTTGTGACTTGTCAATAGATGATTATTATGGAAGACCGTTTATATACCGTCCTTCGTGGTGGAATTGCAAATAGACTTGATATTTTTTTAGTTCTCTAAGATTATTTTTTATTAGGTTGTTTTGGGTGAAAGGACCAAAGTTTCGTTCGGACATAGAAGAAAAACATTTTCAAAAAATCGACTTGTTACGATTGCATCTTTTGCATTAAAAAGAACTGAGTTTATGTGGGAAATTAAGTGCTGTTTAAAGTAATTTTCGATGAACAAGAACTTAATTTTAAATTTACCTTCAACTCCACAGTATAAAAAATCATTCTGCTAAAAAAACAACATTATTTTATGTCATGTGAAGCCCACGTAAATGTATTTGCTATATGTACTTCCAGCATTAATATTATAATTGATTCGGTAACCAGTTCGCACTAGCCATTCTCAATGTCAAATTGTGTTTATTATAATAATAAGGCTTAGATTATTGGCTTGGGAATCGCATTATAATTGTAAATTATATTTCTGTATTCCTGGATACGGAATGGAATCCAGGTCCTTTTAAAATCCAAAGTCATTTATTCAAATTAGACTAAAAATTGGCACTTTTTGAACTTTAAACTCAAACTCAACACATTTATTTCAAATAAATCAATTACAGGCACTTTTGAACTGCCAAAGGGTCGGTCAGTCATAAAAATGAAGCTAGTTGCCCATTCAAAAGCAGTAGGTACCTATGGAGAGGAACGGGCAAGAAACTCCACGGACACTCTTTCAAACAAAATATGGTTACAAAATATTGGTTACATCATTCATATTATTACTATAATGTAATTATGTGAGAACGATGCAAAACGTTAAAAACATCCGTTATAAATGTATAAAAACAATTCAAAATTAAAACAAGCCATAGCCACTAAGAGATGACCAGTCCTACTAACAAGGCCTGTTCGCGAACATGACGCATGTATTATTTAGTTCCCCCAAAACGTCCGCCCTTTCCCTATCCCTAGTGTTTTAGCTGGAAGAAGTGGCGCAACAAACTCCCCAGCAGCAGAGCTGTCTGTTAAGTTAAACATTTTCTCTTTTATCAAGATAAAGCGGACCCTAGCAACGTTATTTGTTGTGTTTTTTGGAGTTTCTTGCCCATTCTTCTCCACACGAAACTACTTTTTGGAAGGGGCGACTAGAATCAGTTCTATTTCTTGTTCATTTTGACGTTCAAAAGTGCCATTCTTGTGCCTATTTGAAATAAATGTTTTGACTTTGACTTTTGACTTTTGTTACTTTAATATTTACTTATTTTGATACAATATTTTTGTCTGCGACTTGCATGAAATTTCTTGTTGCCCTGAACACGCCGCGGCCTGCCTTTGCCTACGTTCTTAGTTTTTTTTTCTTGCTTGGTTACTAAGGGTAGCGAACAGCATTCACGTTATTGAATTTTGGGCCACACAATTTCTTATTTTCTTTTTCCCGTTTTGTTTTTGCCATCTAAATGCTAAGAAGAAGTATATCGAAACCTTATTACTAAGCCACCGCAATCTGTTCGTCTATTCGTCAGCAGGCTGTATCTCATGAACCGTAATCGGCAGGCAGTTAAAATTTTCATTTATTGTGTATTTCTATTGCCTCTATACAAATAAATTATTGCATGTACGTATCTAGTGATACGATTATCTGACCATATTAACACGACTGATTTAATTCGAAATCAATTATTCGCAATCAAGAGGTTAAGTGTTGTAAATCATCATACCGTGGTGGGGTCATCGCTTTGTTCTGACCTTGTGAGCACCACTTAACTTCTGGTCCAAGATAATAGATTAAGTGTTATACCTACCTACTTATTCGCTTTTACATATACTTAATGAGTGATTAATTGAATTAAGAGACATATTTTGGACTAACAAAAAAATATACAGAAATCGAAGAAATATAAGTAAAACATGCAACAAAAGACATGTTGCAATTACGAAAATTATAAGACAACAGTAAAACTGTCCGTCAGAAAGGATGTACCTTGAACTCGAGAAGTAGCTAAGTACATCCGATACCTTGATCTTCACTGCGACGGAACTAGCTATTTCTAGATGTGACCGGTAACAATTGTATTGTTTCAACGACATGTGGAAAATTGCGTTCAACGCAAACGTTGGGCCATTATTTGAACAAATAGTGTTTGTTTGAATCCGTGCCTCGGAAAGCACGTTAATCCGTTGGTCCCGGCTGTCATTCGTGGATCTTTGACAGGCGTTACGGGTACTCAGAAGCCTGAAAGTCTGACAGCTAGTCTTACCAAGGGGTATCGTATTACCCAGTTACTGACTGGGTTGTGGAGGTCAGATCGCCTGAAAAATACTGGTATTCAGCTGCATCCGGTTAGACTGGAAACCGACCCCAACATAGTTTGGAAAAGGTTAGGCAGATTGATTGTTTAATTGAAAGCCTTTCATGCGCCTATTGAAATAATATATTTGACTTTGACTTTGAATTTGAGTGTTTGTGTGAGTCCTTAGTAACTGTCGTTGTATGGATGACTAGCTTTTGCCAGCGGCTTCGCCCGCATGTTTGTAGGAAATTATCCCACGAGAACCGTTTATTTTTCCGGGATAAAAAGTAGCCTATGTGCTATTCTAGACTATAATCTATCTCTGTGCCAAATTTTATCCAGATCCATTCAATAGTTTTTGCGTGAAAGAGGAACAAACATCCATCCATCCATCCTCACAAACTTTCGCATTTATAATATTAGTAGGATATGGGTGGACAGAAGTGTCACCCTCTGCCATACCAATTAATAGAGAAATGTCGAAGAAAAATTGAGTGCAGTGGTGCGCCTGTGGTATCGGCCACAACTTACTAGTTAGGTTGTGTCGTGAGTTCGAATCCAACCAGGCACTTTACTTTGCGTATTTAATTCCATGACCACTGCTCTCAAAACGGTGAAGAAAAACATCGTGAGATAACATCTTAAAACCAAGACATGTGACGTCTTCCTATCCACACTGGGCCCGCGTGGTGTCCTCCCACGGAGATAAATCCTGTGTCTCAGCAATGGAAACATTATAAACGGATTATTATGTTATGAACGAAAAAGACATGTTTCGCCAGCCTCGAATTGGGATAATGGCAGGAGATTGATGATGACGTACGCTTATCTCGGATGATGATATGACGTATAAGATTAACTGCCGCTGATGCAATTGATACATGGGAATGCTGCATGTGCAATTAATTAGTGAGAATGATAGTGTTTACATAATAATTGTTTGATGAGTAATCGTTTATCATAGTTGCCATCCCGTTTCTTCTCGTCATATGCCACTTTCCTTTTGTGATAAACTACTCTAAAGAGCTGATGTATTCTGTGGAAATCTCCCTAGCATCAGATGAGATGACAGCTCATATTAATAAGCTCACTTCATCTAAGGTTTCGCATGTTTCTTGTTATCCTTAGCCATACCCTCACCAGTGTTTACGGATAATTTCTTATCTGGTCGTATAGTTTTAATTTTAATCATGAGCCATCAAGTTAAGCTCCTCTTGCCAGGGTTGATCTGTGGATGGGTGACCATTTCAAATATCGAGACTCCTCCGTGCCTCGGAAATCACGTTAAGTCGTTGGTCCCGGCATCATTCGTGGATCTCTGACAGACTTTACGAGTAGTGAGAAGCCCGAAAGTCTGACAGCCAGTCTTACCAAGGGGTATCGTACTACCTACCCAGTTAGTGACTGGTTTGTGGAAGTCAGATAAGCCGTCGCTCCATGTAAAATACTGGTATTCAGCTGCATCCGGTTAGACTGGAAGCCGACTCCAATATAGTTTTCAAACGGCTAGGCAGCTTGATCTACCTTTTCTCTTATTTATTTGTGTCCATTTATTTTCTAAACTATTTTGAGTCCTTTAAAAGACCGCAGAAATCCACTAGATGCTGGAAGCACAGAACCGGTCGAAGTGGCGGGCCTTTGTCCAGCAGTGGACATCTCACGGATGAAATGATGATGATGAAACAACAATAAAAAGAAAAGAGTTGGTAGTGTAGGCAAAAGAAGATTTGAATATCAATTTAGTATCTATAAATGAGTACTTCTTCTCGTGTGGTTAGTGACTAGGTATCAGATTTTTAGGCTGCCCATGGGCCTCTGACTTAGCTTCACATGCTGTTGAGAAATATCTCTCAGACATGCTGGTTTCCTTACGGTGTTTTCTTTTACCGATTTTTAAGCAAGTGATAATTATACAATACGCACATGAATCCGTAAAATCAGAGGTCTTGGGTTCGAACTCGAGACCTATCACTTGGCAGTCCGACGGTCACACCACTAGGGTATCACGACATAAATACGTAACAACTTTTCTATCTATCTTCTGTTCTCACAAAATTCTGCTTCATCTCATACAAACAGTAAGCTAGTAGTCTTAAAGGCATACTTGGTCCATAACACACCGGTCTCGCAAATTGAGCTAATTTGATCTAATTTGCTTGTTACAACACCCACGCCGATTCTCGGCATGACCAATCATTTGGACGGACATATCTTTCTATATATAGACTTTGTTATGTCACTTAGAGGTAGCCGCATATGGCCGGCCCGTATGAAAGAAAATAAACATTTGGCATCGCTTACCAGGCCTTCAATACCTACTTTAAAACATTCAGGTGTTCGTTTTTGCTGTCTTCGTATTTTCGTAAGTTTAATCACCTGCGCCTGCTTACACCAAGCTAATGTTCCACCTTCTTTCATCAGTTCAGATACATCAATATCATTCTTCTGTCCTTATCCCAATTTATTTGGTGTCGGCGCAACATGTCTTTTTCTTCGACACTTCTCTATTAGTCGTCATCTCGTTAGTACTCCCTTTCTAGCCATATCATCATTCACACAATCCATCCATCGTTTCTTTGGTCTTCCTCTACTTGTATAACAATATACATTAAGAGCTGAACGATTTATACGGTTATATTGATCGTCGTTTCGAGGGATTTTTTCTTATGAACCTATGGGGGGTTCATACGATATTTGAGCAATTAACTGCTTAATAAGAAATCTGGAACTGTTCCTTTACCTAAAGCAATATGTGGCGAATATTATTTCACAATCGGAAATAGGAAATAATAAAACAAGGTGATCTACATAGCTCAGGAATCTGTAAGTTGATGCCTTGAACTGTCAAAATATAGGTCTGTACAGAGGCCAGCACATCAAGTTACCACAATCTGTCTAATTTCTTTGATAGTATTTCAACTTTATTGCAAAGGCATAAGGTTCATTTTTAATTGAGAAAATTTGACAGTTAGGGATAGCTTGATGTGCTGGCGTCTGGACATTGTCGTGAGATAGAAAAACGGTAAGTAGGTTCCTTGTGCGAAATTTGAAGGTAGGATTGAGGAAGTTAGTTCCAACCGTTGTCCAAAACGACATGAAATATTTGATGTAGGTTTTTTTTATAGTAGGATTTGGTGTTTCTTGTTTGTTTTGTTTTAAGATTTTATTTTTAGTTTTGTTCTCGTTTCTTGACAGTATCTGCGATTTGATTGTTGATAATTCATTTTATGCAGATAAGTCTAGATAAACAATAAATAGAATTCAGATGCATTTGGTTAGTCTGGAGCCGATCCCAATAATGGGTAAAGGCTAGGCAGTTTTTTTTGTAAGACTAGCTTCTGCCAGCGTCTTCGCCCGCGTGGATGTTGGAACTTATGAGTGAAAGAGTAACAAACATCCAAACATACATACATCCTCACTTGCTTTCACGTTTATAATATTAGTAGGATAACATTAATATGCCTCATAGTCATAGAATGTAATCATACCAGATGCAGGCAACTGTCCAAACTTTGTATTTTTGCAGCACTCCATTAAGTCCTAGTTATCCTAGCACGCGTTGCATTAAGTTCATTTGAACTTAAACAAAATTTATGAAAAAAAAATCTCACCTTCGGAAAACAGAACCATTAGAGCTCGCTAACCTAGCCATTTCCCAACTATGTTGGAGTCGGGTTCCAGTCTAATCGGATGCAGCTGAAGACGAGTATTTTACATGGAGCGACTGCCTATCTGACCTCCACAACCCAGTTTTTGGGTAGTACGATAGCCTAAAGTAAGACTGGTGGTCAGACTTTCGGGCTACTGACTACCTCTAACGGCAGTCAAATTCCATGAATGACAGCCGTGACCAACGTCATATAAACAAATTTTGTTTTAATTACTGCAGAGGTAAATCGAGTTCGTAACGCGTCACTAGCACGTCGCCACCACGGTGCATGCAAATATACCTACCCACTGAAATAAATTTATTTATATTACTAGAATCATTGACTTTTATACACTATTTTTATATCTCAAAATCACGCTTAATTGTAGTGATACATGTTTGTACCAGCAGTATTACGGGATTGTCCGAAAGGGTTACCGCTTCCCTGGAACGTAAAGGGCTAAGGAACGAACATGGATAGGTTTTAGTCAGTGAGAGTCTGACACTCCCTGCCGCTCCACCTAGAGCGAGAGGTTTGTGATTTCCCATCCTTAAAAAAATTAAAAGTATTTTAATCCCAAAAATAGCTCGTCTTTTATATTCTGTACCTTATCTCTTCTCTGATCATTAATACGTTGTGGTTAACTTTTACCCTTCCAAGACTTACAAGTGAAATAATGGGTGTTCTGTTGAAAATTGCTTACAAGCCCTGGTTTAGTGGCTTTAACTGTCTTATTACAACTGTTATAATAGCTTGACTGCCTCGTTGGTATAAAAGTCGCAAGTGTTATACCTGAGCATGAGGTCCTGGGTTCGATTGAAAAGTCAGGCAAAGTATTTTTGGATTTTTCATCAGAAATTTCTCAGTAATAGCATTACCTACTATTTTTTATTCTGTGGTAATAGCCCGGAGTGTTTTGGGCCCGATTAATCTTATTCTAACTAGCAAACCGCCCGGCTAGATAAGCTTGTAAAACTATACTTATACATCTTCTTCTTGAATCACTCCAACTATTGATTAAAACCGCACTAAAATCCGTTGCGTAGTTTAAAAGATCGAAGCGTACAGAGGGTGAGACGGCGCGCGGCGGGGAGAGACTTTGTATTATTATGTAGGTATACTAGGTTGAGATGAAATCCTTTAAGACTGGCCGAGCTATCATAAAACTCTGTACTCGTCCATCATTTATCTTAATACAGCCCAATCAATAACAATGAGAAGCAACGGACATATAGGTCACCCTCCCATCAAGAACCCAACCTAGCTGATAGACGCTTAACTTTACAACCACATAATGGATTTTGAAACGGCATTTATATACGGTAGACGTAAAAGTCAATGACCCGCACTTTTGGCAGTGAGGACCATAGCACGCGTTGCCTGCGTGGTTGTTTTTATCTACAGACAGCACTTTTTTTACCAAGGTTGTTTTTCTATCATGGTGTATGTTTTATTGAACTCGTTGTGTAGGTAGCAAAAGCATAATCAGGTTATAATGTTCCCACTACTGGGATAAAGGTCTCTACGAGGGAGTGGGCTGTAATCTTCCACGAAGGTCCAGTGCGGATTAGTAAATGTCACATCACACATGTCTTCGAATTTCTGGTGCTAGGATATATAGTTTGAGAGCAGTGGTCATGAGATTATATACGCAAAGTAAAGTGCTTGACTGGATTCGACCTTATGACCTAACTGGTAAGACGTGACCAATTCCACTGGGCACCACTGTTCTATTTTTCTTCCATATTTCTCTATTAATTGGTATTACTACAGAGGGTGAACCCTGAATTTCATCACCAAATGAAACACAAAGTGCCTAACACGGGTCCAAACCCACGACACAACTCGTAAGTCGAATCCATTACCACTGGGCCAACTGCTCTACCTACGTGCTCAAAATGTGAATTAATTAATGTTGTAAAATGATGGTCTATACATCCGGGTTGTACAAAAACTTGGCATATAAGTCGGCTGTTCTTTTGTCGTATCAGTAAATATTATATTATGTGAATGCTGCATTATCAAAATACTCAATACTCAATATCTTTATTGCTTTCCACAATGTTTGCTTAGGTGGTAAGTAAAATAAAAGTTTAAAAAAAAACAAACGTGTCGTGAATCAAACGTTAATTATTCAAACTAGGCGGATAATTAGCATTTTTTTAACCGAATATAAAGGATGGAGGAGGTTCTCAATTCCACTACAATTTTCCATAGTAATCACTAGTTGCAAACCATTTAGCTTGATCCCTATCCAGCTGCAACCAGCCACCCTGGTTAAGTACAATTACTTTCCCTAGAAAGTAATTAATTTACGAAACACAAATTATTTGCTACGTCAAGTTGCACACGCCAACAAATATCGATAAACTAATTAGTTAGTCAGCAAATTTGTAAATACCAAATTGGAACTTAAATACCAAAATATATAATTATAACGAAGCGATTCTTGAAACAAATTGGTATACAAGCGAGTCGGACTCGACCGAAGGGTTATGTAGGACCGCACAACATTGAATGAAAAGCACTAGTTAAAAAAAGACGTTCCTTGTATGTCCCATTTTTTTTTTGTTATTGTGGCAATGTAAATACACACAACCTGTGACACAATTTCAACTGTCTTATCTGCTACGGTTCATGAGATACAGCCTGCTGAATGACAGGCGAACGGACAGCGCAGGCTTAGTAAAAAGGTTCTGTTGGGCACGTTTCGGATACGGAACCCCAAAAACTAGAGCTACATTAAAACTGTCAGCAATTAAAACTACATTACAGCAACAGAAATGCGAACAGTATGTATTGCAAATAGTTAGCCTCGGGCAGCGAAAGTAAATCAAAACGCATTGTTCATAGACCTTGGCTTTGATATCATTCGTCGAACTTAATAATAATTAATATACATGGTAAATTTGAGTCCAGTAAAATCTGCTGTTCAAAGTCAAAGTCAAAGTCAATGATGAGTACAATGACCCCTTAAATATTGCCCATGAATTCAATTTCAACCTGAAATTATTTTACACATAACATAATGACATAATATTACGCCTGAATTCCTTCGAGGATCAGACAGAGGTGCATGTACAGGTGTAACCGAAAGGGTATATACATACAAAAGGATATGCTACAGACCACCAAACTTAACAACTTTTACTATGAGACCGAAATCGTGAAAAAAAATCAGATCTACATTTCGACGAGTCACGTGACCAAAAATGTATACAACAGCTGATTTTTTTTCACGATTCACACACACATACTCACAATCTTACGCCTTTAAAATATTAGTGCGATTAGTTCAGGTTTCCTCACGATATTTTCCTTCACCGATGTCGGTAATGCCCTAGATAAACTTGGAAAATACATATAGATTGTTAAAGTCACATTGGTATTTGCCCGGAGTTGAACCTCTACGAGGTTATGGGTTCAACTCCGGGCAAATATCCTTAAAAATACGCTTGAGAGGCGAGGTCAAGACCACTGGCCCATTATAAGAAAAAATATTGAGTAAAATATAAAAATAAAAATATTGAGTTACGTGTGCATAAATGTATGGAACAGCTCATATTTTTGTCGTGATTTCAGGGTTCATCCCACAGTAAAAGATGTTCGTAACGATGAGTACAATGCTCCCACGAAATTTTTTGACTTTGACTTTGCTGGCCCAGTGCGGGTTCGTAGATGACATATTATTATGTCTTTGAAATATTGGTTCTAGGACGAGTCGGATACCCCACTACGCAAGCCTTCACGTTTTAAGAGCCGCGGTGATGACATTATAGACACAGAATAAAGCGCCTATTTACGAAAGTGTGCCATGGAATTAATCTAGGGCCATGATGGTATAATTTGACAAGTTTAATTTACAAGCAATCAAAGAATTATGTATTAGGTACGTATTCATTTTGCAATGCCTTGTTTATTACTACTATCTACTTGTGTTTCTGTTTAATTTCATTAGGTGTACTTGAACAATAACGAAGTCAAAGTCAAATCATTTATTTCAAATAGGCACAAGAAAAGCACTTTTGAACGTCAAAATGAACAAGAAATAGAATTGATTCTAGTCGCCCCTTCCAAAAGGTAGTTTCGTATGGAGAAGAATGGGCAAGAAACTCTACCGTTACTCTTTTAAAATGTTTTGTATAAAATTATATACGCACTGATCCTTCGGTACAAAGTTCGTATCCAAATGAAAACTGAAAATTTTCCGCACTCAATAATAAACAAATTGATGTAAACTAATAAAACTTTGACCTTAATTCTGATAGCACAGTGGAAACCTGGCTTCCATGAAGGTTGCATAGGTCAGCAGATTGCCTGAATCTCATGCGTCGTGACGTCACAAATGAGAAGGCTGATAGTGCTTGCTAATTAGCAAATCTAATGTTTGAATTAAACAGACACGCCTCTTAGATAACGTTAATTATTTTGTTAGGTTATAGAGTATTGCTGTTAGTTACCGAGTAATTAGCTTGGTAAACAGTATATCCTATCATGCACATATGGATAGTCAAACAATTATTTTGTTTATTTATTTTTATACATTTTTTCTGAAGACATTATGATGTTGGCGAAGTAAATAAACTCATGTTATTGCATCAAGAAGTAATTTCTTGAGGATGGTTCAGAGTTTACTTTAGTCTATGGATGAATCTATTTTTAAATAACGGAATACCCTTAGGCCCGTTGTCCACGACCAACCAACCTTACAAACTCAAACTAATCAAAGACTGTGCAGAAATTTTCTTATTTAATACTTTACGCCCGTCCAAAACTCGTGGTATTAAGCAAAATTCAAATTATAGAAGACAAGTTAATTGGCAGCTTCGTACTAGAAAAAATCACCAGGCCTGGTCGTAAGATTCTCTCTTTTCAATGAAGGGTACACCTTCTCTAAACGCCACATTATTATCTCCCGCCATCCACGTGAAGTCAATGGCACAGCTAGTCTGTTGTATAATAAGTAACCGCGACTGACTGATTAACTGATCTAAGTGATAGATCAGTCAGTCAGTCACGGTTTCTTAGTTATGTGTTGACATAGCTCCAACCACTCAACAGGCCGTAAATAAGTCACTGTTACAGCTGGTCTCTAATCTTCTTCTTCTTCATGTCGCTTGCAGGACTGTATTCCAAATTCAAATTTTGTTGGCCCAAAACTTCGCCGCTTCCACAGCGTTGTCGGTGGCAGCGCAGAGATCACTTAGGCTGCATGCTTTGGAACACAGAGGGCTGGATAGAAGGTGAATCATGGTTTACGTAATTGCTCCACATCCACACTCTGCTGCCGTATTGTTCAGGTAGCCCCGTTATACGAGTTACATCTTCCTACTTGTGCCCGGAGACGGTTCAGGGACTTAAATAGACCACGGAACGTTCTACCTGGAGGGAGATGCTCTGGCTGATGATATTAAGTAGAAGGGGAAGGGTATCCTACCACTATTTAGTTGAAATAAAATTTGAATAAAATATTAACATAATAAAATATTAGTAAGTCGCATCCTGTACGGATCAGTAAGTAATAATACTCTGCTACGTCATTCTGGCAACTCATTGGTGGTTTGAGTTTGTATCAAGTTACTTTTGAGAAGCGTCGTGGACGATGGGCTTTAGTCCCTTAGATACACGCCTATTATCAGAGCAAGATTTTTTTGTAAAGATCTTATGTAACCTTTTTCTTCAGTAATATTGCCAAATTGATTTTGTAATTAGTGTCCGCGAAAATATCGTAGGTAGCAAGGCCTCCTAAGAATAGATACCATGGATAATTAAAGAATTCTTGTAGTCTTTAGTTGTTTTGGCAAGAGAGGTGGGGAACTACGTGTGTGAATTTTCAGGAATATTTATATTGAAATCGACTACCTCGATAGGCTAGTGGTCGTAAGCGCCACTCTTTAGCATGAAGTCCTGGATTCGATACCCTGTTCGGGCAAAGTGTTACTGGGTTTTTTTCCACCTGGAATTTCTCAGAAGCAGTCCGCAGTCTGGATATATGCCCGGTTGGTAGCAATAAGCTCGCCCCCTATTACATGGGAGTCCAACATAACTGGTGAAAATTGTGGGTAAACTATAGGTAGGTACCTACACCTCTTTTTTTTTGAGGATGGGAAATCATCAAAGTATCGCTCCCGCTCTAGGTGGAGCGGGAGGTAGTATCAGACTCTTACTGACTAAAACCCATCCATGTTCTTTCTTTGGCCCTTTATGTTCCGGGGTAGCGGTAACCCTTTCGGACAATCCGGCTGAACTACAATAGGTGCTGCAGTGGCCAGTTAGCACTTTAGCACCCAGTTCATTACCATAACTGGCTGCTAAAATGCTGACAATTAATTAATCACACCTCTGCCTTACTATTCGAGGATTACAGGTTTGATGTTATGTTTGTGTCTTTCCAGCTGTCGAATTTCAGGTAATTTTAACAGTCGAAAGAAATTGTCTCCTATAACTGTATTCTCTCGCCACGTTATCGGTTGTACAAATAGTTTTATAAATAGTCCAAATATTTTTGTAATGTCTAGACTTAGTTTGTCTCTAACGCCCCTGCCCCCTCGCTCCTCGCTCCCCCTCTTATACCCGAATTCTCAGCAAAACTAATCAACTTTTATCTCGATTATTGAAATCAATTTAATATTAGCACAATATTAGTTTATTTTCAATTTACACTCCTTTACATAATATAAAAGCTATCAGACTTAAAATTGTACATGTACAGAGGCCAGCACATCAAGTTAGCCCAGTCTGTCAAATTTCTTTGATACATTTTAAACTTTACTGCAAAAGCATAAGGTATATTTTGAATTGGGAAAAATTTACAGTTAGGGATAATGTGCTGGCGTCTGTACATACCTACTTATGAAAAATATAACATAACATACCTAACGCCTGCAATTTACAAAGGGTTTGACAGGCGTGTACCTGTAGTAAACCCAGTTATTTTTGTCAACCGGGCAAAAATCCAGACCTCGGGCTGTAAATAAAAAAATCCAGATGGAAAAACCCAATAACAAAGTCAAAGTCAAAGTCAAATCATTTATTTCAAATAGGCACAAGTAAGGCACTTTTGAACGTCAACACTGTCGGACCCGTAAATCGAACGACACTCTGTCCGACACTCTGTCGGACCCGTAAATCGAATCCAGCACCTCATGCTGAGCAGTAACGCTTACCAACACTAGACCAACGAGACATCCCTTTAAACAAGGGGGCTGCATGTATTATGATATGAGGGATATAATATTAGCCTGCAGGGCAAAGATCTCCGTTTCCTTTTTCCCCTCAACTTGATCCTGAGCCAATAAGCCAAGGTTACGATGTGACAGCTGAAGGTCCTTGATGGATGGATGGGTTTTGATACTCCCTTCCACTCCACCCAGAGCGGGAGGAGACATTTGATGAATTCCCAAACTTAAAAAAAAGGATAAAATGTAGGATGATGTCTATATATTACGCATGTAGTTAGTTATGCAAGAAATTAACACATAGAAGCGGAAGGCAGTCTATTTACTCAGTAATCTGTCTATCATCATCATATGACTTTGTTTACATACACATAGTTACATAGTTTTCTGTAGTAATCTTGAGTCACTAGCAGTGTCTGTGTATGCTGATCCATGATAGAATAAAATTGTTAACATCATGTTATGTAGTAAAAGTATGGTTAGACCTGCCGTCTTGTATGGATCAGAGTGTTGGGCCACAAAAGGAATTAATGAAAGGCAATTGCATGCAGCTGAGATGAGAATGCTAAGAGGGATGTGTGGTGTAACGCGAATGGATGAAATAAGGAATGAGTATACAGGGTTATGTCTAAAACAACGACAACCTGTCAGGTCTATATTACTTGATGGGGCCCCTCAGGGCCAAGCCTGCCAGATAAGCGGGATTTTCCGGAAGGGTTACCGCTACCCCGGAACATAAAAGGCTACGGAAGGAACATGGATGGGTTTTAGTCAGTAAGAGTCTGACACTCCCTTCCGCTCCACCCAGAGCGAGAGAAGTCATTGGATGATTTCCCAGCCTTAAAAAAATAAATAAATAAAAAGGTCTATAGGTATTACTAACATCGTAATCAACAACTTTTGATCTTTGACTTTTAAAAATTCTTGAACGCCCTAAATGTTACTAATTCTATGCGAAGCATAAGAAAGCTATAGTATATACAATAGTGAGGCGAGCGGGGTTAGGTACAGCAAAATACTAAGTTAAAATGTGTTAGTGAGGACAACGAAATCTTGAAGGTTTATTCTGGAAAATGTATGACACCATAAAGTTATCCAATCTTTCACTATTTCCCAATTTAGCTTGTGATTAGGCTTGAAACAGTTGAAACCCGGTACTCTCGTACTTTACAAAGTCACTGACCCCCATACCTACCACTGAAAAGTCTTTACTCTCCATAATGAACTCAAATGAGTGCGTAGATACGCTTGTGAAGGATTGCGACCATTGCCAGAAAAGATTGCCAAAAGTGAATCGAAGGAATGTTACCGTGGTCATTCGGATCCATTCATTCATTCAATTGTAAACAAATTACGTATTAAAGGTTCTTATTTGATTTTAATTGGTTCGAACTACGGTTTGTTTATACAAACTACGTGTTCTAGTAAATGTGTAAAAACTAGCTGAGACTCACACATAAAAACAGCATAATAATACGCCTGTAATCCCCGTAAGGTGAAGAAGAGGTACCTAAGACTCACCTGTCGCCTGTTATGCTTGCGCCTCATGTAATAAGGGCCGTGCCTATTGCCACAAATTCAGACTCCGGGCTGGAACTGAAAATTTCAGTATGAACAAAAGCCAATAACCCTTTGTCCGACCCGGGAATCGAACCCAGGACCTCATGCTTAGCTGTAGCGCGTACGACCACTAGACCTTTTTTTTTTTTTTTTTTAAGGCTGGGAAATCATCCAATGACTGCTCCCGCTCTGGGTGGAGCGGAAGGGAGTGTCAGACTCTTACTGACTAAAACCCATCCATGTTCCTTCCGTAGCCCTTTATGTTCCGGGGTAGCGGTAACCCTTTCGGACAATCCCGCTTAACGACCACTAGACCTAAGAGGCAGACTTACCTATCTACTTTAGGTTCGCAACTTGTCTTATCAAGTGGAATGTAATTTTTTTTTTATCGCACTAATATTACATATTCGAAAGTAACTCTGTCTGTCACCTTTTCACGCCGAAACCACTGAACGGATTTCGATAAAATTTGGCAGAAAGATAGGTAGATTTCATACCGGGGAGGCACATACTTTTGGTGTTAAAAATATCTCTCGATATTGCGATATAACCGAACTCGACGCGGACGAAGTCGCGGGCAAAAGCTAGTTTATTATATAAATAATACTTAACCTACCTACCGCCAATCACGCACATTCCCCAGAAAATGATAGCGGGGAGTCTCCCATATTATGCATTTTCCTGTTACGAGTATACATTTGAGTCATTTTTCGAAGAAAAATAAAATAGAATATGGTGCATTGACTGATTGTGAATTATTTATCAAGGACTAGCTGACCCGACAGACGTTATCCGGTCTTAACTATGACCCTACCTACTTACCTACCCTACCTACGTGCCCTAACTACCCTACCTACCTACCTAACTACTTTTTTTAACGTAAGAACCGTCTTCTGACAATAACAAACACAAGAAAAAAAGTTGGTGAAATCGGTCACGTGTGATGGCGTGACCAAGGGAAATAAGGATTCATTATACTAGTATTGTGCAGTTTTAATTCCAACATAAATCTGCAACATTTATTAACGCCAATAAAATCTGTACAGAGTACTGCTAAAGAAACATCTTGTCTGGTCACTCCCCCTTCATAGCAAATACTTTCGTAACATAGCCAAGATTTAGCACTCTTTTAATGCATAATCCCCACCCATCCAAGAATAATTACCTCATCTTTCATCACAGTTTGTCCTCCACTAATCAATCAACAGTCTAAAATTAGCGCTGACGTCATTCTTGGGGGGTGTGACCGTGTGATTTGTTGGAATTCAGCCAGATGGATGGTGTGATGGCACGTGGAACCCTCGTTCCCTTACGTCTTCCCGTGGGTGGAGCCGTCACGTGAAACAATTGAGTACGTCAAGTGCATCTGAACCTGTGTACAATTATGGATGAGGGAGCGGTCAACGTAGTAAACAAGCCCCTGGTGCGCATCATTCTGTTGAATGATGCATCTCCTAAATTTCATCGTCACTGAATGTTTTCATACTACCGTCCTTCTTCCATAACTCATATTATTTCCTTTGATCTATCTTGAGCTAGAGCGATAATGACGGTAGATTCGCTCGCATCTCAAAAACGATTTGGAGTTACCTTCTTAATAAATTCTAGGTATATTGTGAATTCTCTTAGAAGCTCTGATTCGAGATGAAGTGGTTCTTGTTCACTACTTGTTATTTGTACTGGTACCTTGACAGAAGCCACGTGAATTCTCGCTCATGATCATCATTATTCTCCGGCCCTTTTCCCAATTTGTTTATATTAAGGCATATCATCACTGAAGAAAGAAACTATGCACGGGTAGTTATTATAGTCGCCGCGTTATAAACCGAGTCGTCGGGCCATAAATCATTGTTATTAGGTTGTCTCTTTCGCGCTTATTGAACTTATGGAGTGCCACAATCCTGTGTAATAGTAGGGAGTCTATTTTGATCAATGTCACTTTAAGAACTTATCAACATGCCTAATGCCATACCAACAGCCATAGCTACCTGCAGCAGGTAGCTATGTCTCCTAGACGACGTGAATGCAGGCTAGCAAACTATCGACAAGGGGTTGCACTCTTATTGCTACTGACATTTATGGGCCATCGACTCAGTTCATAAAGCGAGTACTACAGCTATGTTATCGATATTATTAGGTAGAGCTCAAGCAAGCTTGGGACCGTCGCCATATTATAGATTGCTATCTTGGAAGTTTTTGGTCTTAACCTGGCCATGTTTGGATGAACAGACCAATTGTCATTTAACATCGTGGTATTTTCATCTTCCTCATTTTAGCCTGGAATCTCCCACTGCTGGGTACAGGCATCCTTTCCCTTCTGCCCGTGGTTTTATAGCAAGCATTCCTACCGCTTTAAAATACGTGATTGCTACGTCTAACATTGCATGCAAATGGCGACAGTGTAATCATAAATAATGATTGGATAGTTCAGCAGGATCAATTTTCTATTTAAACTATATTGAACCTCCTGACCGACTGACTCAAATCAGTTTGTTGTGAATCAATTGTGCTGTTTAAAGTTATTTCTTTTTATATATCGATTACATAGCGTCTATTCTTGGTTGTATTACCTACTATTACTGTCTGAATTGGCATTTTGTTTCTAGCCATTTGTATTCAGCTAATGTTTTTCCACCGAATATTGGCGTAAATATTGGTTAAATAGAACAAAATATTCCATCATGTCTCCTTGGCCAAGATTGGCCCAAAGGTACGTCAATTTTCCAATTGTAACGACAAGAGTCAATTGTTCGGTGATTCGCGTCATTCTTATGTTCCGCATACATTGGGAGGTTTTTGAATTTATAAAATAAAACTTTATGCGTAAGAAATATTGTACAGCAATCCGCTTTTTTACAGATCAGGCTACCCCAATCTGTCAAATTTCTTTGATAGATTTTCAACTTTATTACAAAAGAATAAGGCGCATGTTCAATTAGTAATATTTGACAGTTTGGGGTAGCTTGATGTGCTGGTGTCTATAAAAAACCGTATTGCTTGCCTGCCTGAGGCATTTTCCAACAGGCAAATTCAGGGTTTGGCAGAAGGGAAGAACATAGATGGGTTTTAGTCAGTAAGAGTCGAACACTCCCTGAGACGCAGAGACAAAACATGTCAGGTGCAACTTATGGGTTAAATAATTCGAGCAATAAATGAATACTAATACACATAACACTGACATCAGGCAATAAACAAAATTGGACAGTGGTTTTTATTTTTTTCGTTGAATATGAGGCTTTTTAGCCACTTCATGCGGGTGGTGATTTTATGTCTGGCTTTTTCAATGATGTGCGTTTCATTGTGCAGAATAAACATTGTTCTTTCTTACATTTATTTTTTACGTTGTACATATTTAACAGAATAAACAATATACAAAATATTGGTCAGGAGAAATACAGATAGGTACAAGAGAAAACGAGTTCAGCAAATCAGCGCTGAGATGAACAGCTGGCTGGCTGGGAAAAAAGTTAATAATAAAATAAAATAGAAATACCTAATAAGCAGTGATCGGAGTAGGTAGATTGAATTTTGGTTTTTGGATCATAAATTCACAGAGAAAGAATTACATGGATAAGCCATTCTTCCGGAAAGTAATTCCGGTATTTCCGGATTCAATTAAATATTGTTTATGTTGGTAGTGATATTATTACTAGGTACTCAATTAAAAATTTAAAGGTAGGTTTCAAAACTAAATTAATTCATTACCACCCATGATCCTTTGCCCTGATTGGTCGTTGGGTTTTATCAAATCGTGAATGTGTGCCGTTAAAAAAATATAAAGAATATAATATTGCTCATTTTAATACAATTGCTACTTTTTTTGAGGATGGGAAATCATCAAATGACTACTTCCACACTGGGCGGAGCTGAAGGTAGTGCTTTTGCTGACTAAAACTTACCAGTGTTCCATCAAGTGCCCTTTGCGTTCCAAGGCTGCGGTAACTCTGTCGAACAAATTCCGCCTCCCTGGCAGAATACAATTCCTACCTAAGTACCGGATTTTTTTTAATAATCAACCAATTCCGGAGGTATGTGCATATTAATATAAACGTTTTGGATCAATGACCCCCATTCAATCTACCTACTCTGATCGTTGCTAATAAGTTATTTTAACCTGCATTATTTATTCATATGACCGCAACAATTCTACAGAGACAGGAAGGAAAAAATGTAATTAATTCTGCATTCTGCACTTTGTCATCTACCATGTCCACATACATCATGTATCATAGAAAGGTGTGGTCCAAATTAAGGGTGTGGTTTTTAGCATGCATCAAACTGAACAAGTTCCTCCTTGAGCCAATTTCATAATCGCGAAAAATGAATCAGTTGGCCTATACATTTGGATCGAGTAGGCATGGTTTACGATATTACCTTTCTTAAACACCCTATAATATGTGCTGTGGTCTGCAAGTGAGGAGTCCGTTGATTTCCACATCATTTCCCAGAGCTTACGTTTGATCTTGGTTCTCTTAAATCTTGAAGATGAGGTGCCTCTATTAAGTTGCTGAATTACACCCCCTTTTTGAGGGTGGGAAATCATTAAATGATTCCTCCCGCTCTGGGTATAGCAGAAGGGAGTGTCACTCTTACTGACTAAAACCCATTCATGTTAGCCCTTTATGTTCCGGGGAAGCGGTAACCCTTTCGGACAATCCCGCTTATAATTTACCCATACCACTACATACAAATTTACAAACCTGTTTATAATAGTATCAGCAAAATTTTGGAGCTGATCTTAGTGTGACCTTAGAGTTACTCATACGAAAACAAAATATGTTTTTATAAAAGAAACAGTCAATCTGCCTATCCTTATCCCATCTATGTTGGGGTCTTCTTCCAGTCTAACCGGGTGCAGCTGAATACCAGTATTTTACATGGAGCGACTATCTAACCTCCACAACCCAGTAACTGCGTAATACTATACCTCTTGGTAAGACTGGCTGTCAGATTTTTGGGCTTCTCACGATCCTTAACGACTGTCAAGCGCAAATGACAGCCGGGACCAACAGCTAAACGTGCTTTCGGAGGCACGGAGGAGTCTCGGTATGACTCCTCCGCTCGAGTAAACAGTGTAGGTATTTATTTCTTATATGTTTTCCAGTTACTAGTCAAAAACGGATAAATATGTGCCTAGGAGCTAATATCAGAACCAGGAACTGCCATGAACAGGTCCATAACGAGGCACTACATTGATTCAGAGTAATAATCAATTGAAATATGACCCGTTTGTGGTCATGTAGCCTTGATTTGCAATGGAATGCAACGTTGAAGAAATTATGTGTGGCGCCAGTTTCTAAGTGTGTAGCTCGTGCCTAAGTAATAATAGACACACCGGTCGATCGGTCAGGTTAAGCTACGCTTGCCGCGGTTTGCCCATGACTGGGTGACCGTCTTTACATACCGAGAGTCTTCCGTGCCTAGGTAGGTAAGCCAAACCGTTGGCCCCGGCTGTCATTCGTGGATTCTCCACAGTTGTTACAGGCAGTCAGGAGCCAGAAAGTCTGACAGCCAGTCTTTCTATAAGTTATTGTACTACCCAGGAACTGGGTTGTGAAGATCAGATAGGCAGTCTCTCCATGTAAAATACTGGTATTTAGTTGCATCCGGTTGGACTTGAAGCTGGCACCAAAAAAAGAAAAGGCTTATAGGTAGATGATGATAAAGAGATGTGATTTATTCAGAAAGATTGGTGAAAAATTTGTCAACAACAATTTTACAGCAAGACGCTTTTTTTTTGAGCGTGGAAAATCATCTATTGACCCCTTCCACTCTGGGGGAACGTAGTGTCAGACTCTTACTGACTAAAACCCATCCTTGTTCCTTCCTTAGCCCTTTATGTTCCGGGGTAGCGGTAACCCTTTCGGACAATCCCGCTGAGTAACAAGACGCTACTGTAGTATTTGGGAAAAGGATTTCTAGCTTCTGGCACGATTTTTTTAAGTCCTAAGAGACTGCTGTCTTAGTTTATTATTATTTCTATAAGCCAAGACAGGGTCCCACGGGAAAGATCCCACTAAACGAACCAAACAAATTGCGTACCATTTTTGCAGGATATTATTTGCATCCCACTTCTCGTGCATCCGATACGTGTATTGGTATCGCGTCACCTGCAATTTGTTTGATTGGACAATTGTTTCGCGTGTCGCGCTCTCTGCGGGACTATGGGGGCCCTTCGTTGGGGTCAGGAAATAGCCTTGACAGGTGTTCTATCCCTAATTATTGAGCCTCTGTTATTATTGTGTTGGAAGCACAAGGGTAACCCGCTAAAATTAAGTTTTCTTTAGTTTTATGCCATTTGCAGTATTACATTTTAATTTGATCAAAATATGATTCACGACCGTAGCAAATACGTATTTACAGAAACGTAATAATTAACCCCTCGAATGTCTTTAAAAATTCGAAACTCTCGAAACGATCATCAATATATCTAACCAAGCAAACGGCTTCTCATAGGCGAACATCTAATGAGTTAAAATCACCTATACTATATAATCCTCTAAGTTCTTAAAACCCTACTGGAATGACTATTCCATGGAACCATGACATTTCAGGATTATTCTAACTGAGAGAGTGGTTTTGATAGTTCTAATGATTACGGTTCTGTGAAGTAAAACGGGGTGAATAGGGATGCAGGGGTGAATAGGGACGAAACTTTAAAGGCGATTTAAGCATTAAATAATATAGCTTGTGGCCAAAAAGGACTCGTAATGTCTTTACTGTATAATAATTAATGATCAATTGTTCTGGTTGGCAACAAACTATATTATTTCAATGTTAAAATCCAGTTATAAGTTTCGTTCCGATTCACCCCTGCGTCCCTATTCACCCCGTTTTACGGTACGTACTTGCTGCTGCCGCGATTCATATATTAATCAACATGTATGAGTGCTACGTCACAAGTTAGTATAAAATCGACATACCTGTGACGTCATACCACATTTTAACTCAATGTATCGACAAGCTAAGTGTCCAATTTATTTTTAAATAAGTATTGGAGACGGACTAAGAAAAATGTTTGTCATCAACCCTATTATAATTTGTTCTAACACCTAACTTGGGTGTAAAGCTTTGTTACGACCAGGTTATTGTGTTAGGTCATCCATTTATTTGCGTCTGGTTTTATTTTAGCGCAACTAAAAAATTTGCTGTCGTATTTTAGGCGCTGTTTCAGGTTTTTTTCCATTATTTACATAAACTTGGAGTTTTTTCTCATGCGGCTAAACAGAAATCGTTTTTTATTTAATTAGAGACCTTTACAATCGCAATGCGCATGACCCTCCCATCGTAACCTAAATACACACTGCTATGGATTTATATTTGGCCCATGAATGGTAAAGCTGTACAGACTCATCGCATTATCATCATTTGATTGTGACAGAATTATTAAGCTACGCTTGCTGGGGTCGGCCGTGAATGGGTGACCATCTTTACATACCGAGACTCCTCCGTGTCTCGGAAAGCACGTTAAGCCGTTGGTCCCGGCTCATTGGGAAACCTAAAATTTGACAGCCAGTCTTACCAGGTGGTATCGTATTGCCCAGTTACTGGGTTGTGGAGGTCAGATAGGCAGTCGCTCCATGTAAAATACTGGTATTCCACTGCATCCGGTAAGACTGGAAGCCGACCCCAACATAGTTGGGAAAAGGCTAGGCAGATTGCAGATGGGTGGCTTTTTTTTAGGATGAGAAATCATGAAATGATTCTCCCGCACTGACTAAAAGCCTTCCATGTTAGTTCGGTAGCGATAACCCTTTTAGGTGCTACAGAATTATGTAATGTACATAGTAAGTGGTCTTTGATTCCCAATTCCCACACCTAACTTGGGTCTAACAGGACATGACGTCACAATGAAAAGCTCAGCAGTAATATTTATAGAATGATGAGTGTTAAACATGACACGGTTTCACGCTGCTATTGTTTTGTGAATCCAGTCTATTGTTGAGGGCTTAATGTTTACACTTGTCGCTAAAATAATGATTTGTCCACAAGTCCGTCCAAAGGTTATGTAATACAGTGTGTAACCGAAACGGTATATATATACAAAAGCATATGCTACAGACCACCAAACTGAACAAGTTTTACTGTGGGACCAACGCCGAAATCGTAAAAAAAAATATCTGCTGTTCTAAACATTTTTGCTCACGTGACTCGTCGAAATGTAGGGAATAGCTGTTTTTTCACGATTTCGGGGTTGGTCCTAGAGTAAAAGTTGTTCAGTTTGGTGGTCTGTAGCATATCCTTTTGTTTGTATTATACCCTTTCGGTTTCACTCAGTATGAAGCTGATGTGACCTGCGATATGTAGAGTTGGTCTTTCTGTGTAGTAAAATCGATTTTGTTATGAGAAACAGGTGGTAAAGTTGCCAGTATGTTATTGAACACTGGGTCAAATGGCGCTGGAATTGTCGAGCCAGCTACCCCAATCTGTTAAATTTCTTTGATAGATTTTCGATTTTATTTCAAATGTATAAGGTCCATGTTTAATTGGGAAAATTTGACAGTTTGGGTAGCTTGATGTGTTGGCGTCTGTACTTGCAGCCATGGAGTTTTGTTTGACCTATAAACTTATTTTAATTGATTCGTTTTAACGTTAAATGACTACATTCTTATTGGAGCCAGTAGTGGCCCATTGGTATCGGCCTAAAAGTCAAATTTCTTTAAATGATTTTAAACCTTCAAACGCTGAGTGTAAAGTTCAAAATCGATTGATAAAATTAGACAGGTGGTAACTTCATCATATCACAATACCAACGATAATTTTCTGCTTAATTGAATCACTTTCATGCTTATTTATACTGGCTATGGTATTGTTATCAGAATTTCCAATGTCTTCCACAAAACATGGGTTTTCACAGGCATTCCGCATTTTCGTCACATGGCATACCTCGTGTTTGATACACGTGGGTACACAAACAGCATTCAATCCTACTGCCTATTGAGCTGTGCCTCTGTGCTGGTCCTGACGTCACAACTCACGTGTCTGGTTCTGTCGCGCGACTCACGCTTGACGCCTACGTCACACACATTGTGACAACTGACAATGCAATGCATATTATTGTAGACAGACAATCGGCATCCGCCGGTTGGAACGGACTGACCGCTGATTTTATATTCTAAAAAGTTTTTATTGATTCTTATCTCCTTTTTTGCATCGTTTCTGAATTAATTGTGGGATGCATTTAGAAGTTTACGTAATGGTGAGATTTTTTTTTTTTTGTATTAAGTGAATGGTTTTGATTCGGTCAAGTTTATCATTTTGTTCTGCAAATTTTGTTCACTTATAGAATTGTGTGTTTTTAAATACTTTTTGATTTTAATATGTGTTTCGTAATGTTAATTACTTCTCATACAATAAATGTGTAGAATCAAGTTCTTCCAACTGAACAGACAGCTGTGCTGCTTGGGAGTTTGTTACGCCACTTCTTCGAAAGAGGTGAAGGGTAGGCGTTTTTGGGGGACTGTCTTATGTAACTTTGACCTTCAAATAGTGCTAATTTTCAGCCTAGATTGAATAAATGACTTTTAAATTTGATTTTGATACATACGTAAAGTAACACGCACAGCTTTAACACGGTACCATTGTTACGTACTTAAAATCAACTAGCTTCTGCTAGCGGCTTCGAGCGTGAGTGATGGAAATTAGCTCACGGGAACCGTTCACCATTCCGAAAAAAAAAGTATAGACTATAATCTATCTGTGTGCCAATAGTAGGTGTAACCAAAAGGGTATTTATACATACAAAAGGATATGCTACAGACCACCAAACTGAAAAACTCTTACTATGGGACCAACGATGAAATCGTGAAAAAAATTCAGCTGTTCTATACATTTTTGGTCACGTGATTCGTCGAAATGTAGAGAACAGCCGATTTTTTTTTCACGATTACGGAGTTGGTCCCATAGTTCAAATTGTTCAGTTTAGTGGTCTGTTGCATATGCTTTTGTATGTATATACCCTTTCGGTTACACTCTGTATATATATTTATATAAATAATATTAGTATACTTCGATTAATAACTTATGTGTATCAAGTTACAACGTCCAATTTCAACGAAAATTTTCAGTAAGTTTAAATCTTGTTTCTCTTTGTTCCAGGTTTGCCATGTGGACTTCGAAGTTTTGAAGTTACTTCGCCAGCATACCACTACACAAAATGACAATCCAACCATTTAGAAGGAAGTCATATAAAGTCCTAAGCACATACCTCAACACGTAAAAAAGACAAAAAGAAACGGAATAATCAAAAACTTTATTTAATTTTTAAGTAGTGCAATTTTGTTCCTGTTAATTTATTTACCGAGTGATATTAGTGTTAGTGTAGTGTTGTGCCATTATCGATAGTTTTTTTTGTCGATAAAGTGAAGATGTATAACAAAATGTGGTGTTTATTTGGTGCGATCCTTGGGGTGGCTGCGGCTTTGGATAGGAGCCACCTGCCACCTACCTGTTCTAGGTGAGTATATATTTCTTAATTTGTAATCACTTGTTCAGGGTATGTATTACTGAAAGATGAATGGAGTTTAATCTTCTGTAATGTACCCAAGTTTCAATAATTAAAAAAGAAACATTTGTTTCGGACCCATGGAATAATCCACTTGTTAGTATACACAAGGCTTAGAAACTAGTGCAATACTTACAACTACCTGAAAAACGACACAAACAACAATAATCATGTCATTGTTTCATTTGTTTTTCATAGGTACAGTTATAATGGTTAGACTTAACATAGCACAGTTTGTACAGAATTATAATTGTATTTTTTAATCAAAGTTATCGATCTTCGTTTTGCACGTGTTTATTTTTTATTGGAAAATAACTATACTTATCGACATCGTTTCTTTTATAAGACACCTGACATAATTGATAGGTAGATATAGTATTATGACAGGATGATAATGTTTAACGATTCCACAAGGTATGAATTGTAAACATAATTTGTTATGTATTCGTGAATATGTGAGATCGAAACCAAAGCTTACTCGCTTAGTTCCAAACGTGATTGTTTCGTGGCTGCTAAAAATGCGAATTTCTCTTGAGACAATAAATTAAGTGTAAGTATCAGTGTATCGTCCTTGAACTATTCCTGAATCATCTGCCTAGCCTTTTCCCAACTATGTTAGGGTCGGCTTCCAGTCTAACCGGATGCAGCTGAATACCAGTATTTTACATGGAGCGACTGCCTATCTGACTTCCACAACCCAGTAACTGGGCAATACGATACCCTTGGTAAGACTGGCTGTCAGATTTTAGGGCTTCTGACGACCCCTAACGACTCAAAGATGCACAAATGGCAGCCGGCACCAACGGCTTAACGTGCTTTCTGAGGCACGTAACGGAGTTACGTTATGTAAAGATGGTTACCCATCCACGGCCAACCCCGGCAAGCGTAGCTTAACCTGATGGATTGTCCTGTGCGGCTGTTAGTACTTAGCCACGAGCTCCTCTTGAACGATTCCTGAATAATTACCTTAAAATAAATTATTGCATCACTAAAAATATCGGTAAAGCCCAGTAAATACTACCCAGTCAAGAAAGATACAGAGACATACAACTTAGAGTACCCCCACGCTTAAACCCTTTGAAAACCAGATCATAAATGCACGCGCGTGTCCGCTACGCCAAGCTACAAATTTATTTCTTCTTGTTATCATGAATTTCCCAATACCCATGGTGTCTTTTAATTTGTTTCATGTCATTAAATGCGTACGACTGCTTCAATTTTTAAGATATCTTTATATACACTCAAAAAAGTAATGATTAAATTGTTTATTTCGTGTCATAGTGTTGTTGCCATTGTCACATATTTGTGTCGTTGGCGTACAGGGCATGCGCTTGGTGTTCAAAAGGTTAAGATACTGGCCTGTCTCTTAAAAACTGTGATAATACTTGTCTAGCTAGAATTACAGAATAAAATCTAGCTATCAACAAATAAGCAGTATTTATACTGGTATCTTGGACACAGATCAAGTAGATCAGGGTTACGCTAGATGCGTTGCCGGAAGTGCTCCAGAATATACTATGGCTGTGACACATCGATCATCACACACTGCAGTACTAGCACAGAGTGCAATGTTATAGGTAATTCATATTTAATAATTATACTGAATGATTGGGCTTTCCAAAATCATACTAAAATGAAGAATATTCGAATGAATGACTGATTTTTGGGAAGTATTTGAGGGATTTGGGTAGCTGATTAGCTAGAGCTGAACAAAAATCTTTATTATTGTATTGTACAGTGTGTTAGGTTAAACGTGGGACATACTTTGACTATGGAACTATACCTGAAATCAGGAAATAAAAATCAGCTTCTTCTTTTCGTGTGGTTAGTGACTAACCTGGTGTAGTTTTTAGGTTGCCCATAGGCCTCTGACTTAGCTTCACATGCTGTTGAGAAATATCTCTCAGACATGCTGGTTTCCTTACGATGTTTTCAGCTCAGCACATTCAACTGCATCAGCTGTTCCGTACATTGTTCTTCATATTTCAGAGTTGCTCCCATGGACAAAGTGTTGATTTCCATGAGTACTATTAACCTAACGCATTGTATAGTTATCTACAATTTTAATAAGCCAGTAAAGTGCAGCACTTTTAATTTAATATTAAACGATTAATTTTCCAACTTCATGTAAAATTGGTCCGTAAAACCAAGAGATCAATTTGAGAAAAAGACAATTTTTTTTCGGAAGATCCAACAAAACGTATCATAAGTTTTTCTTAGACCACGTTTCCTTTTGAGTTTAAATCAAGGGAACGCGTCCGGCCTGTCGGAAGTACTAACATGGGCCTTGTCGTACTCGTGACTCTGAATGTGTTATTATTCTAGACTACAGTTATGTAAATTAGGACTCATGTTGTTGTTGTTTTTGTTTTCAAACTTTGCGTCAATGTTATTTAACAATAATGTATTTTCTCGACGTAATAGCTGGCTTCCAGTTTAACCAGTTGTGCAGATTTTATGGGTAATTTAGATACAAATTGTCTTTTAAAATGTTTTTTAAAGTAGAAGTCAAGTCATTATTTATGCTAGTTACCCTTACCAAAAGGTAGTTTCGAATTAAGAAGAATGGGCAAGAATCAATAGTTCCTTTTTCAAAATGTTTTACTATATTTTTTTCACGTTGCGTATATTGTTACAATAACATTCTCAGTGTAAATGTATAATTTTGTAAAGTACATTAGAAGTATAACTTGCTCATGACTTGTGAGTATTTCTGTTAAATCCAACTAAATAATAGAAAAAGTGATAAAAGTGGGTTTGCGTCACTAAAGCAACAGATAGGGTTTGAATTAGCAATTTATATGTCTCGTCATTTCCGGTATTTCCGCTTATGAATTTATCGATATCCTATAGCGGACATCACTAGTTACCGGAGTTTTTCTAAGTATAAATAAACTGACGAATGAAAAATATCAGCTGATTGCCAATCCCCATAAAAGAACACTGTGGTATCGAGTTTCTATAATGTGAGATGGGTATTTTATGTGGCTGTCGTGGCTTAGCAACAACAAAGTCACGACACAAAGCTGCAACGCGATTCTGGTAGAAAAAAAACCATAAAGTTTTCAAAGAAATTGTTCTAATAGAACAATTTAGGGGCCTTAACCCATACAGTCACGAGCACCAATATGTATACACCAAGCAAAATAATTCAGAAGCGATTTTCTCCTAAAATGACTATTTCAACTCCGAGATACGATAGTTTCGGTAAATCCATGGATTCGAAATTGCACTGTACGTGACAACATAAAATTTCATATAATAATTAAGAAGAAAACCGCTTTTAAAACTAGCTAACTGTATACATATTTTTGCTCGTGACTGTACACTGCCATGAACACGTATGTGTTTTGAAGGCACTGAGCTAAGAAAAGCACAAAAAATAGTGGAAGTGTTTGTGTTAAAGCGAGCTCCCGTGCCACCCACGATACACACCTTAACCCTTTTTTTATATTTTATTGTTGCCTACTGCAAGAAAAACTTCACTTTCTCGTTCTGATACACCCACAGAGTATTTATTTCAATCAAACAAATTACAGCCACTTTTGAATTGTCAAGAAGTCAGTCAGTCAGAAAGATGAACACTTTCACTGCCCAGCACCCGGCTCCCGGGTTCAACGATAATTTGTTTCCGTGCCCACAACGCGGCTCCCGCGTCCTACATTCAGTCAAAAAAGTATCGGGAATGGATGATTTGTTTATGGTTCCAAATTCAAATTTTTGGTTTTTTTGTAGTTGTTAGATTGGCACAACTGTTTTCCATTTTGGCGCGGAGTTTGAGTTGCATCTGTTATTTATATTAAATACAGTGCTGGTTTTAGTAATATCATATATAGTGTGTATTGCGAATTTCATAATGAACAAAAATATCGAACAAAGAGTTTGTCTTAAATTTTGCATCGCCAATGGAATTTCGTATTCGGAGTCACTGAAAATGTTACAGAAGGCTTACGGTGAATCGACTTTATCAAAAACTCGTGCTTATGAGTGGTTCAAAGCGTTCAAAAGCGGTCGAGATGTGATGGAAGATTTGCCTCGCTCTGGTAGGCCGTCAACGTCTGCAACTGAAGTTAACATCGCAAAAGTGAAGAAAATAGTGACTGAAAATCCCCATTCAACTCTGAGAGAGATAGCCGCCGAACTTTCTGTATCTCACGAGTCGATCCGTACCATTTTAACTAATCATTTGGGTATGAAACATGTTGCTGCTCGGCTAGTCCCAAAAGATCTGAATTTTCTCCAAAAACTCAATCGCATGAAAGTCGCTGAGGACATGCTAGAACGAGTCAGTTCGGACCCAACATTCATGAAACGCATTGTTACTGGTGACGAGACGTGTGTTTACGAGTTTGACATGCAAACTAGTCAACGAGCTTCGGAGTGGCGCCTTCTAACTGAACCGAAACCGAAAAAGGAGAATTCGCGGCGAGAACTGAACTCAATTCCGGAAGCAGCGTTTAAAAAATGTTTTGATGAATGGATTATTCGTTGGCGCAAGTGTATCGTTTCTAAAGGAGCATACTTTGAAGGTGATAAAATAAATTTGGATGAATAACAGACATTTTGTGTATTATTGATCTTTTCCCGGTACTTTCTTGACAGAGTAGTACATATAAATAGATGTATGTATGTGGCTTGTGACCATGCCCAGCACCCGCCTACCGGGTGCAAATCAAAACGTGCTACTAGGGTTGCCAGAAATAAGTTGAGAATAGTTTTAACTGGGCAGTGAAAGTGTGAAGCTAGTAACCCATTCCAAAGCGTAGTGGGTTCCTATGGAGATGAACGGACAAGAAACTCTATAGATACTCTTTGATTTTGCAACTGTTGTCGTTTTACTACCACTACTTCTGAACAAAGGTTTCTAAGGCTCGAAATAAATTGTGATCTAATCGACAGCTCTACTAAATTATTCATAATCAGCCTATAATGTTCTCACTGCTGGGACACAGTTCTCCTCTCTGTGAGAGGTAGTAGGCCATAATTCTCAACGCGGGCCCAGTGCGGGTTAGTGGATGTCACGGCTTCGATTTTTAGTTCTAGAACATGACAACAAATCATTAGTTATTCATTACCAATAGGTAAACATTTTCAACATCGGGTTATACTCATATTTTTTGTACAAGAAAAGAACGAACGGAAAAACTGATTAATATTGTTCAATAAAACAAAACAATTCTTTGCAATTATTTTTCCAGCTGTTATGTATCTACGTAACTGTGCATCATGCTCATTTTATTTGTGTTATTGTGCCGATAAAAATAACATAATATCATTCTATTATTAGTCGTGACCGATTAAATAGTTGCAAGTTTATTTTTGTTACTACTTATCTATATTAACTGAGGAGCTCGTGGCTAAGTAATAATAGTCGCATTGATCGATAGCAGTTGCACGGATCGATCCATCAGGTTAAGCTACTCTTGCCGGGGTTGGTCCGTGGATGGGTGACCATATTTACATTTCGAGACTTCTCCGTGTGTTGGAAAGCTCGTTAAGCCGTTGGTCCCGGCTGTCATTCGTGTATTTCTGACTGTCTTAACGAGTAGTCAGAAGCCCGAAAGTCTGATAGCCAGTCTTATCAAGGGCGTATTACCCAGTTACTTACTGTCTGAGTTGTGGAGGTTAGATAGGCAGTCGCTCCATGTAAAATACTGGTAGTCAGCTGCATCCTGTTAGATTGGAAGCCGACCCCAACATAGTTGGGAAAAGGCTAGGCCGATTGATTGACTTATCTATAGTAACTTAGGTACTGTAGAATGTCTAGCCTAGCATCAGCAATCTACCTATTATTGTAGAATACTCATTATTATCTAAGTACTTACTCCATAAAAAATCAGATTTTCTAGAACATTTTACAAGGGGTGTCACAAGAGGCGGTGTTATCGCTAAAAGACATCTTTTAAAGTGAACCTTTAAATAGATTAAGGGAGACAGTAAGGGGATGGATTAAGGGGGCGGGGGTTAGTCATGTTGTAATACAATAATAAATAAAGCTGGCTCTCGTTTGAGCCTCATTTGGGAAGAAGACAGTTCATATATTGATTAGAATTCGAAAAATGTATATGTCGTAGGATAATTTGATACTTCGAATCTTCGCGGAAATCCTAGAGGTTTTGCGAAAACGCGGATAATTAGACATAGGCGAAAAATTATCAAATCTTACTGGACAAAGTCAGGATTTTTGCGAAAATACTCGTTATTATAGCAATATTGCGAAACGAAACGCTGGCTGTTATGAAATAAGAACGCTGATTGGTCGGTCAGCGCGTTCAATAAGAGATCGTCTCTGATTGGTTGACGTCTTAATCATCGGCAAACTAGGAACCAATTAGAAGTCAGCCAGCAAAATTGTAGCCAATCAGTGTTGAGCACATCAAATCTTACTATAGTAACGAGTATTTTCGCAAAAATCCTGACTTTGTCCAGTAAGATTTGATAATTTTTCGCCTATGTCTAATTATCCGCGTTTTCGCAAAACCCCTAGGATTTCCGCGAAGATTCGAAGTATCAAATTATCCTACGACATACATACTTAGCCAGTGTTCGAGTTACTAAACGCACCATATTAGTTATGTAGTAGCTACTCCCGCGCGGTGTCACCCGCTGCTCGGCTCCTATTGGTCGTAGCGTGATGTTACATAGCAAACCAAAAAAAAAAAAAAAATCCTCAATAAATGGACTATCCAACACAAAAATAATTTTTCAATTCGGACTAGAAGTTCCAGAGATTAGCGCGTTCAAACAAACTCTTCAGCTTTATAATATTAGTATTGATGTTTAATAGTCATGACAGTTTTTTAGTATCAGATTTGGAAAGTTTTATAAATCTAGAAAATTACTCATTCTTTGCCCGAAATTTCGTCACCGTCCTAGATGGCAGATCTCCAACATACCTGAGTAACTCATCATCCTACATCTGATTCCAGTACGATCTACTGCCACGGCCCCCTGCTGGACACGGTGCAGATGGCAGGACTGTACAACGACTCCAAAACCTTCGTGGACATGAAGCTGAAGCTCTCAGCCAACATCACCTTGGACCACTTCCATGAGATGATGACCAGGTATACACTTGCTTGCACTTAACCTAGATTTTTTACGAGAGACCGAAGTCTTAAGAATCTTCTGGGCACGCTGCTTCTATTTAGATTTCATCTGTCGCTTTCCATCAGGCGAGATGAAGGTCAAGAGCCCATTGGGCAATAAATACAAGTTATTGGTTCATATACAATCTACATGATAAAAAGGTATAAAAGGTGTATTTTGTCATTGCACGGCACCAGAAATAAGAAATACAACCAACATGAACTGTATTTTATCGGCAGCCCACACTGCATATCAAATCTGTGTTGGGAGGGGGGATTTACTTCTATGGTACATATTCTTGCTTTCGCTCTTGACATATCGGTCCTGATCACGATGAATCACGTCTACTCGTTGGTCCCTGGTATAGACAACTAAAGGAACACGGGTGGGTTTTAGTCAGTAATAGTCTAATAGACACAACATCCTGCACCGCCCAGATCGGCAGAAATTATTTGATAATTTCCCACCCCAAAAAAAACTCCTTGTCGTGGCTCGCATCACGCCTAGTTCTATTATCTGTTCGTAAAACTTCGTCCGCACTACTTTTATTACTTCTATATGCAAACAATGTAATGTCTTAAACACGAAAGCTAGAATGCAATCGTTGGTGCAATACTGAGCGTTTAAAATACCTGGGTAAATTTGGCTGGAAATCATCAAATTACCCCTCCCGCGCTCTGGGTGGAGCGGAAGAGAGTGTCAGATACTGATACTTACTGACTCAAACCCATCCATGTTCTTTCTTTAGCCCTTTCCGTCAGTCCCGCTGACCCGGCAGGCTTCGGCCCTAACGGGGTTCCTCCATACGCTTCCCCGGTTTGTTCGTGCCTTAAAAATAATCTTACATGCGTTTATTAATTATATAATCGGAATATTTCTTCAGGACAGGTTCACATCCGACCAAGGCTGACATCCAGGAGTTTGTCAATCAGAACTTCGACCCTGAAGGATCCGAGTTTGAGGATTGGAGGCCCACCGACTGGAAAGACAATCCTGGTAAGTTCAGTTAGGCTAGCCATTCGTTTCGATAGCCGGCTGCTATTTCCTGGCCATCCTGGAAAGGTCGTCCCAGCTCACTCCAGAATTTCCTTGAAACCATTATCCATAACCCGACGTTACCCACTGCTGGGCACGAGTCTGTCTTTGTTTGATCGAATCTCTACGTTTCTATCCCAGTCTCATCCAATTTGCATTAAGTAGCTTCGATCAGGGACATTGGCACAGTACGCCCATTTGCTATCTACCAACCCGCACTTGGCCGGCGTGGTGGATTGCGGCCCACTCCCTCTCACTGAGAAGCCCTGTGTCCCAGCCGTGGGAACATTATGGGCTAATTATGCATGCATAATTAGCCCATAATGTTGTGCATAATGTTGTGTTGTGTGTTGTGTAGCCCATGTGTGATGATGCCTGTTTGCTGTGTTATAGCCATTTCTTACAACTGTCAGTGAATGGCAGTTGTGATTTGAATATAGGGGCTGTGGTTCTCTCTCTCTCTATGTCGTGGTGAGGTTTAAGACTTACCAACCCCCTACACCCAAAAACACGTGTCTCATCTGCCTAGCCTTTTCCCAACTGTGTTGCGGTCGGCTTCCAGTCTAACCGGATGCAGCTGAATACCAGTATTTTACATGGAGTGACTGCCTATCTGACCTCCACAACCCAGTAACTGGGCAATACGATACCCCTTGGTAAAACTGGCTGTCAGATTTTCGGGCTTCTGACGACCCGTAACGACTGTCAAAGATGCACAAATGACAGCCGGGACCAACAGCTTAACGTGCTTTCCGAGGCACGGAGAAGTATCGGTATATAAAGATGGTCACCCATCCACGGCCAACCCCGGTAAGCGTAGCTTAACCTGATGGATCGACCTGCCCCCCTAGCCAAGTCACAAACGATAAACGTAAACTCTCAGTAGTCTTTAATAGATTTTCAACTTTATGTAATTGGATATAAAGTTGAAAATCTATTGAAGATTACATAGCGTTTTCGTTCGTTCCGGTCGCTAACGCTCAGTAGTCTTTAATAGATTTTCAACTTTATGCTCTTAGGTATAAAGTTGAAAATCTATTGGAGATTACTAAGCGTTCACGTTTATCGTTTGCAACTTGGCTAGGGCCACTGTGCGGCTGTTAGTACTTAGCCACGAGCTCCAAAAACACGTGTATTTTTTACAAAAATTCAAAATGCGCGTGAGGACTTCGTTCGTTGCCTGGCAACGGCAACGTCAAAGTCAAGGTCACACTACACGCCACTTTTCGGTTTAGAAATCGCACGTTTGACGAAAAAGTCAATACAGGTAATAACTTACTACATCGCTCTCTTCCTTTCGAGTGTCACGTGATTATTGGACGGCCCCATACGGACATTTAAGTCGGTTGTCAATTTGCTTTAAGCAAATTAATTTTATATTCGATCAAATAATAACACCTTGATAATAATGTGTCTTCCAACAGCTTTTACAAGTTTTACAGTAGGTTTTTTACTTCTCTCTGACTGAAACTTAAACTGTTAGTGATTTAAAATATTTGTACAGCTGGCGGAATTAAATTCGCGACCGTGAGCGCGAAATGCTTCCGCCTTAATTATCATTTTTATCCGACTTCTTTAAAATGAGGTTCTTAAAGGCGACTTTTGGAAATAAACATAGTTCGTAGTTCATAGTCCTTTGTTTTAGAAGCTGATTGTTTTTTTTGTTGTAAAATAAAGTGTTTCTTTAAACATGATTAAAATAGAGAAATATATATGGCAAGGTGCTGGTTTCAATCAGATAACACTTTCTTCTCCAATCCTGTAACCTGTAATAATAAAATACCTTCGACACCCGTTTCCAGCATTTCTCCAGAACATCAAGGATCCGTTGCTGCACCAATGGGCAGCTGAACTGAACCGACTGTGGCTGCAGCTGGGCAGGAAGATGAAGTCAGACGTGAAGCAGAACCAGGATCTGTACTCCATCATCTATGTGGATAACCCTGTTATTGTGCCTGGTGAGTTATCAGCCTGTCTAACACACGTAACAGTAGCAATGGCTTTTGTTACTACAAGATACATTGCGGTATTTACGTTGTTAAGCTGACAATTTTTTCAAACATAAAAAGCAATGGATTAGTAATATCCTTCAAAATCGTTTCTGATTGTGATTCATAGTGTTACGCAATCAGGGTACTGGTCCAACATTACAGATGTATTTAAAATTGTGCCTTATGCTTTACAGCAGTAAGAGTGATTTGTGTTACTCTCAATTCAGTCCAGTTTCAGTTGACACCAAATTCTCTAGATGTATTTAACTTTTGAACATTCTTCAGATCTTCAAAGTACCCATGTGCTGCTGTAAATTCTTAACTTAACGTACCATCACACCTGTTTTCCCCCAAAGGCAAGACTGAGGTAACACGCACATTTCGACTGTTATGTTTAAGTCCCATGTAATAGGAGGCGAGTCTATTTCCATCAACTGGGCACAAATCCTGACTCCAAGCTGCTACTGAGAAATTCCAGGTGGAAAAACCCAATAACACTGTAAATTCGTGGTAATAAACAATTCTATATTCAGGTGGTCGTTTCCGTGAGTTCTACTACTGGGACTCGTACTGGATCATCAAGGGTCTGCTCCTGTCTGAGATGAGGTCTACAGCCAAGGGGATGGTCTCCAATTTCTTGGATATCGTTGAGAGGATCGGCTTCATTCCCAACGGAGGAAGGATTTACTATGCTATGAGGTTTGTAGACTTTTAATAACTTACTTGATCACTTCTTTATTTAACCGATGATAAAACGGAAGATGTTCTCAAGTATATAATTTTTTATGTTTGACCACGCATAATTTTGTACATTTTAGTCCGATTTTGTGTGACGATTACTGAGAAATCCTTGCACTGACTAGACAGATCCACTCAAACATGTCTGAAATTATGTTTTGAGGAGAGAACCACTTATGTCCTCTAAAGATCATTCGAGCGATTATGCAGCTGTTATTGGTGTCCCTTGGTAAGACTGGCTGTCAGACATTCAAGCTTCTGGCGACCCCTAACGACTGTTAATGATACACAAATAACAGCCGGGACCAGCGGCTTAACGTGCTTTCCGAGGCATGTTGTCTTCATAAGAAAGAGAGGATTCAGATTGACAACCGATCTCTACAGTGTCAAAAATAAGATGACCAGCTGTGCTTACACTATCGCATCAGTCATTTTAAAAATAGAAAGCAAAGAATCAATCAAAATTTCAGAAAAATTCCAAACTAAAAGTCTTCGGTGCTAATTATTTACTTGTACATCTTTCAGGTCACAGCCTCCCCTCCTGATCCCAATGGTAAAGATTATTCTGGATGACATGGATGACGTGGACTTCTTGAGACAGCACATCCATACGCTGGACAGGGAGTACGACTACTGGATGACCAACCATACCACTGAAGTGAACCACAACGGGCACAGGTAAGAGTAATATGGTGTAGAGATAAACTACGATAACATGGCGCGCCATTACAAATACTGTTTCTATGTTTGTAGTCGCTTCTTTACGAAAGAGTTTGTATGTAGTTGTAAGTATTTGTCTTCAGTAGCAGGCCGGCAGCAACATGCGTTGTGAGTCTTGGTGGCGCTTTCAAACTACTTCAACTTGCACAAATACTTTCAAATGTTTTGTTTTTTGTGGAAATCTTCCGCACGTGGACCCTTGTCACCACCATAGAAACCTTCGATCAAGCCACGGATATTCTTAATCGAAGACAATATTATTAATTTAGTTTTACGAATGATCCACGAAACTATCGAACTTTCGTCGCGACTGCTGAGCGGTCTTGGCCTCCTGGGTTCGACTTTCAGGTCGGGCAAAGTGTTACTGAAATTTTCCATTTGGAATTTCTGAGTGACAGCCAGGAGTTTGGAGGTTGGCGGTTGATAGTCCCGCACGCGGCTGGTCTGCCTACGCTTGCTCCCTCTCCGCAAGTATAGGGTCTCATTCCTGAAGACTATGGAATGGCGGCAGAAGGAATACAGCTGTGTCTACGCACCCATGCTTGAACTATAATATCTTCTGCGCTGAAGGCTGATCTCAACTGAGATTGGTTGCCATAAACGCCAATTATTATTAGACTTCTGGAAAAGTAAATTGAATGTTGTGTAATTCCAGATACACGCTAGCGAGGTACTACGATCAATCACAAGGACCCAGACCTGAGAGTTACAAAGAAGACGTTGATGTTGCCAAGTAAGTCTTTTTCTCACCACGTTTGGGCATTCGGATTTCTAGTTGTCATCTGTGGCAGCTTCAGCGGGATTGTTCGAAAGGGTTACCGCTGGAACACTAAGTGCTAAGGAAGGAACATGGATGGGTTTTAGTCAGTAAGAGTCTGATACTTCCTTCCGTGGGAGTGGAAGGAGTCATTTGATGATTTTACATCATGAAAAAAAAAGAAAAATAAACTGTGGCAGGTGTCGGCCTCATCTGTTCTTTTCTTAATCTAAATCAACGTTCGTCTGAGTGAGACGAACCGTGAGATTAAAAACTAACATTTATAAACAACACAATGCCTCATAACAACTTTACAGTCGAGGGGTTTTGGAGATCCGCAAGCCAATTGCAAAAGCTACTCTCATTCCCCTCAGATATTGATCAAAGAACTTTGTTACTACAAAGGAGGTTCTTGAGGCGCGTGTGCACCTCTTGAAGTAACGTTTGCAAGTGTGTGGGCAACAACGAATAACAACAAGTTATTTAGTAAACCACAACTGTCTCTGCCGCTTGTGGCTAAGTAATAACAGTCGATCCATCAGGTTAAGCTACGCTTTCCGAGGTTAGTCCTTGGATGGGTGACCATTTTTGCATAACGAGACTTCTCCGTGCCTCAGTAAGGATAAGTCGTTGGTCCCGGCTGTCATTCGTGTATCTTTGACAGTCGCTACGGGTCTTCTGAAGCCCGAAAGTTTGACAACTAGTCTTACCAAGGGGTTTTGTGTTACCCAGTAATTGTATCAGGTTAGGCTGGAAGCTGCCCCCGATATAATTGGGAAATTGGCTAGGTAGATTTTTATTTAAACATTTTGCAATGTTATATTTTCAGACATTTCGATACAAATGAAAAGAGAGAGGAATTGTATGCTGAGCTGAAAGCCGCGGCCGAGTCAGGGTGGGACTTCTCATCCAGGTGGTTCATTCTCAATGGCACCAACAAAGGTAAGAATAGAATAGAATACAGCTTTTTTTTTGCACACCATAAAAATACAGGTATAAAAAGTGAAAAAATATTATTTAAAAAAATTGTGTGTTGTAAATTATATTAAATTTTAATCCATCATAATTCTTCTATTCTTACTTGCTTTATAAAATGTAAACCAAAAATTCGTCGATTAGACTTAGGGCTGTTGACTAATAAAACTGAACGCGATCAGCATATCAAAATCGCGTTCAGGACTTGTCAGTGTTAATATTGTACATAAAAAATGACAATGACAGCTCTTAAACGGGCTTTATGTGCTGGTTGCGTTCAATTTAGTTGGTGAAATTCGCCCTTAACCAACTTTAGTCAAAAACGGATTTTAGAAAAACGCAAATAAAATATATTTCAATATTTATTTTATCCCTATTTTGTTCAGAATATCCACAACCTTCTGATCTTTCTATAACTGGATATAGCCAAGTTGGCGGTACGTAAATCTAAGAAATACCTTGTGTGGACCCCATATTGTGTGTAGCTTTAGACAGTGATCATTAGACATTATAGTTAGTGCCATTATAGATCCTTTTCTCGAATGGATGTATTAATATCCTTATTAAAACATACCCCATATACATAAATAGGAGAATGGATAAACAAAGAACATAGTTTTAAGGGGGCAGCACCAGCGTAGCACGCGAAATTCTAATTTTCTTTTGTTTTTTTTAAATTTGTCTATGTCTAACCTCTAAGTTAATGTTACACTGTGAAATGACTATTATATGAAGTCTTGACATTTGAGGCCAATCTTAACTAAGAGAGTTTTTTGATGATTTGAATGATAACAATTGGGTATTTGAAAGGGTAGTCAATAACGTTTCTTTTTATGAATAGGATACGCGGAATTTATACGTGATTTGTATGACATATCACAACGTGACGTCACAGATTTTTTGAATCAAATGGAATACTTATTAGCATTAAATGCAATTTTACAATTATATCTTCGCATAATATTTCATTTCTGTACGGCGGTGATGGGAGTTTTAAAGACGAACGGTCTTTTACATGTGGTTTCATGTAAATGTTTTTTAAATTAATATATGATTTTGGTTGCTACGGCCGCAAATCAAATTTTAAATCAACATACAACCGGATACTGACCTGCAAATTGCGAAAAATGTAATTTGAATTTCGAAGGCTACACTTTTGCTATCACCTTAATGAATTCTACCAATCAATAGAACACGCTCACTAGTAATAATTATTCCCGTCCTCTACTAATTTTTTAGCAGCATACACAAACTGTGTTTTAGAAAATAAACTATTTTCTAATTCGTAACCATATACTACGTTAGTATATATTATATAGTAAGTACCTGGATCATAGCATGAGACAATAACATAAACAAAAATATTGAAAAGGTAGGTACTCGTAATTTTAACTATATGAAAATATAGTAATAATCGATGCCAAAATGAGTAATATGCTCACCGGAATCCAGAGAGGACAAGAACAGCGCGATGGTCTGAAAGGGTTACCGCTGTCCCGGAACACAAAGGGTTAAACAAGGAACATGGTTTTTTTTAGTGAAGGGAAATCATCATAACGCCTCCCACTCTGGGCGGAGCGGAAGGAAGTCTCAGATCTTACTGACTAAAACCCATCCATGTTCTTTCCTTAGACCTTTGTGGTCCGGGGCAGTGGTCACCCTCTCGTACAATCCCGCTGGAAGGAACATGGATGGGTTTTAGACAGGAAAAGTCTGACACTCCATTCCGCTCCACCTACAGCAATGATTTCCCAACAATAAGATCACAACACTCCTCACAATCGACCGCAAAATTCCACACTACCCTAATTTCCTCTCCAGGCAACTTAACAAACCTGAAGACCCGCTCCATCATCCCGGTGGATCTGAACGCCATCATGTGCTGGAACGCACAGCTGCTGCGAGACTTCCACACCAGGCTGGGCAACATCGACAAGGCTGAGTACTATCGGAATGTACACGCCAGGTTCATGGAAGCTATCGAACAGGTGATTATTTATTTATCTATACAGTGCATGGATCAGAGTGTTGGGCCACAAAAGGAATGAATGAAAGACAATTGCATGCAGCTGAAATGAGAATGCTAAGAGGGATGTGTGTGGTTACGCGAATTGGTAGAATACGGAATGAGTATATAAGAGGAAGTCTGAAAGTGACACCGGTGACTGAAAAGTTGAGTGGAAATCGGTTGTCATGGTACGGGCATGTTATGCGGAGGAATGAGGAAAATGTTGTCAGGAAGGTTGTGAGCATGAATGTGGATGGCTATACAAGTAGAGGGAGACCAAAGAAACGATGGATGGATTGTGTGAAAGATGATATGGCTAGGAAGGGAATGACTACCGAGATGACGACTAATAGAGGGAGAAAAGGCCAGGAGAATGATGACAGTGTGTTAGGTTAAATGAGGGACATGCTTTCAGAGGGTATAGTACCCTTGAAAATCCACAACTTTGACTGTGGAACCAACTCTGAAATCACGAAAGAAAACAGCTGTTCAGTACATTTTTTGTTCGGATAATTCATCAAAATGTATGAAAGAGCTGATATTTTTTTTTCATATTTCTGGTTTGGTCCCATAGTGAAAGTTGTTCATTTCCATGAGTACAATGCCCCCTGAAGGTATGTCCCTCGTTTAACCTAACACACTGTACAATAAAGCTGATTTGTATTGCATGTGCGTATTGTATAATTATCACTTGCTAAAAAAACGGCGAAAGAAAACACACGAGGAAACCAGCATGCCTAAGATATTTTTCTCAACAGCATGTGAAGCTAAGTCAGAGGCTCATAGGCAGCATAAAAACTCTGACACCAGGTTAGTCACTAACCACACGAAAAATAAAAGAAATATAAAGGTGATAAGTAAGTTGGTAGTTTGATTGGTTGAACGCGCTTCTTATTACAAAACGAGTTTTAATATTAGTCTGAGCTAGCCGAGGCAGTTATTACGTTACGTTATTGTTTACTGTAGAGTTCTTAATACAAAATTGACAACTTAAACTCGGCTTTAACGACAGTTTTTGTAATCAAAACTTGTCTACTTAATAGTCGAAATACATTTTTAAATTTAATTTATCTTAGTATTTTGTGTTACACGTACTGTTGAGAATAAAACATAATTATTTCTTTCTTTCTGTCTCAGGTCCTATGGCACGAAGACGTAGGAGTATGGCTAGACTATAGCCTGGAGTCAGGCAGACGGCGCGATTACTTCTACCCCTCCAACGTGTCGCCTCTCTGGGCCATCTGCTACGACCAGGCTAGGAAGGACTACTTTGTGAATAGAGTCGTTAATTATTTGGATAAAGTTAAGGTGAGAAGATATATCATTCTTACAAAAATATGTCATGTTTTAATTAATTTTCAAAAGAGACAAAATTTTGTGGATACAATCAAACGAAAAATTACGTATTTCTTGCTGCGTTTTAGAAACGAAATTACCTTTGTACAGAATGTTAGTACATTCTATTATTTCGACGTCATTTACCCACAACCAGCCTTCATGTTTTCATCATTTCTAGTGACTAACTACTTGCTAATGAATTCGTATTATCTAGATAATTAGCAAAGAGAGCAAAGATACTAGATATTGCGTCACTTCGTTCGTACACAACTGCATTTTCGACGCAATGTCTACAAGACTCCGTGGCGCAACGGTAGCGCGTCTGACTCCAGATCAGAAGGTTGCGTGTTCAAATCACGTCGGGGTCAAAGTCAACTTTTTGTGTTTTTATTTTGTTCCTTTTTTAATATTTTAGGTGCATTATTTATTAAAAATTATATTAGGTTATTGTTTTAAAAATATTTAGAAATTTATTTATTTCATACTTAGGTTGTGAAACGCCAGTAGGTATATATAATTTTGCAGCCTACACATCTATAGTATTAAAACATTGTATGTATTTAGGATATTTAATACTAATTTCCAATTAGTTTTTATTGGACTTGAACCATATTTAACCAATATTATGGGTACTTTCAATAATCTAATCAATGCGATCATAAATCTTGAATGAAATATTTCCAAATATTCACAATAGTTAAGTGTTCGTTTGGTTAAAATATTACACCTAACATAACGCCTGCGTACCTCCGTAGGGTTAGACAGAGGTGTACCGTTAGTACAATCATTTTGGCCAGTTATGTTTAAGTCCCATGTAATAGGGGGCGATCCTATTGCCTCCAACCGCGCACAATACCAGATGGCCGAGCTGCTACTATGAAATTCTCGATAAAATATTAAAAGTTTGTAATAAATGATATTATAAACCTATTTTAAATTCTCAGGTCGACATTTTCGACGGTGGAATCCCCACAACATTCGAACACTCTGGCGAGCAATGGGACTACCCTAACGCGTGGCCGCCACTGCAGTACATAGTGGTCATGGGCCTGTCCAACACTGGCCAACCTGAAGCCATGCGACTGGCCAGCGAGATTGCCACTAAATGGGTCCGTTCGAATTTTGAAGTTTGGAAGCAGAAGACTGCTATGCTTGAGAAGGTATTTTTATTTTTATTTTTAAATATTGTTAAGTTCTTATTCCCAAGATGTAATTTCAAAACTTCTACTAACATTATTGCTTCTCAAAACAGTGATGAAGTTGTTTTCACAACAAAGATGTATTATGTAGTCCGGTTTTTAAGTGGCTCGTTAGAAGTACAATTTTTTTTTTACAATCTGCATCCTTGACAATTGTTAGTAAATGGTTTTAATTTAAAAAATTACTCCTACATTGTATATAAAAAAAAATAGCAGAGATTGAAAATCTTGTAATTTTAAATTTAAGTACACCAATTTAGCCAAATTTAACCTCATTTCCTAAACATTAACATCAATTTTCCAGTACGACGCGACAATCTTCGGTGGTTATGGAGGAGGTGGCGAGTACGTTTTACAGACTGGCTTCGGATGGACCAACGGAGTCATCATGGCCATGCTTAACAAATGGGGAGGTAAGCTATTGTGTGCTTTATGTTATGGGTGTAAGGTTTATTATGGCTTGGACAAGTGTTTATTATTTTTTGAAACATTGAAAGTTATGAATACCTCTGATTAGGACTTAAAACGAGGCATACTTTTGAGGTGTGACTCAAACCGAGGCAGTGTCAAAAATTTAACTCAATTTTTTTGTTTAATGGTAATACTCGTGACGAAAAGCGGGTTCGATTCCCGAGTTGAATAAAATATTTTACCTTTGTATAGTAAAACTAATTACTCTAGTAATTTTCTAGAAGAGTGTGTGAATTAAATCCATAACTCGTAGTGTGAATGTAAGACTGGAACATCCCAAACTAAAAAGATATCATCTCATCATCACGATAACATGACGTCATCATGTGTTGCTGCTTTAATTAATCTTATTTATTTTTTCTTCACCATTCATTCATTCACCGTGGAAGTTGGTGGCATCGGTACGTCGTTCATTCAATTATATGTTGTGATTGTGTATGTAGATGAGTGTTCTGTGTTTTTTTGCTGGGGTATTGGGTTGCAAACATTTTCACTTACATCTTTATAAAAAAAAAACATGGAAACTTGCTTGTCTTTGGCTATCTGTTAAAGAATTTTCGCTCTTATAATTTTCAAATCATACGCAATGGTTGTTCGTGATGTGTTCGTGTCCTATTCTTTGGATTACGTATCTTTTTATTTCTTCTAGATATTTATTTTGCTGTTTTTTTAACGATAAAATTGGTATGTATCGTAATTAGCTGTCGTAAATAATTTGTTATGTGTGTATACCTATTTTACTAGACATTTGGTTTTATCATTTATTTTATGTTAAATATTGGTGTAACAAGTTTTATTATTATGATTTTGTATGCTCAATTATTAATAATAAGTAAGTGCATTAAATTATTTGGTTTAGTTTCTGGTATTATTTTTATATTTAACAATATTTTTTTCCAAAGAACCGGCTCTAAAAAATGGCAATATTTGAGGGACAATACAGACCAGTTAGATTAGAAGTTGTTTCAGTTAGTTCATAGTTTAGTGCACTTATTTAATAATGAATGAATAATAATGCTGTTTTTTTTTCTACACTGCATGCGTTGGTGGGTAAGTCTAGACTAATACACGGGTATTGTTAGTTCTGGTTTATTTAATAATTGGTATTTATTGGTGTAATACTACTTAAGCACTGGTATTAGGTATAATACATTTTTAATTATTGCTTAGTAGGAAGTAGGTACCGCACCATAGTTGTAGCAATAATATTGGTTGTATTTTAATCAGCTATTTATTTTTATTAAATACCTACTGGCACTATTGGTATTGGCAACGTAAAATAATTTTTCAGTAGAATTAATATTATCTTGTAACTATTATTCTTTAGTTAGCTTCCTTTTTAAATATTATAGTTTAACGTTGTTTTATGTTATTTTTGTGTAATAATTTTTCTTTATTAAGAATCAATCAAGACTAAAAATAAAATGTTTAATCGAATTAAAGAAATATCTGAGGACTTATAAAACAGAGCAAAATAAATCAAGATCCTCGTTTGTGTAATTGAACTGAAAAAAAATAATAAAGAGAAGTCATGCAAAATCAAAGCTGCAAAACCCGCGTATAAGCTAGATGAGCCCACCGGTGCGCACGAGCTCACCGGTTGGCCATTTGACAGGAACAATGACTTCAGCGGACGCGTTTGGCACGGGCGGCGCCGCGGACTCGGGCGCTGTGTACGGAGCGCAGGTCGGAGCAAGCGGGGTGGCGACGGCCATTCTAGTTGTGTTAGCATCTTTGGCTGCTGGAACTCTTGGGTGAGGTGAGTGTCAAACATTTTTTTTTTAATTATTCGTGATCTAAGTATTCTGCAGAATATAAACTGATAGGTACATAATTCTAAACACTTTTATTTGATATTTATTTAAGCATTTACTACGTTTCCCTCTACCGAGGTTTTAGCGTAAGAAAACTTCAAAAATCCTAGTTGTCAAAAATCAATAAGATTCTATTGTTCTCTTACTTATAGTAATGTGAGGAAAATCAGGACGCTGAGGCAAATATTTAATAAAACACAAGTTTAGCAGAATATAATTAAACTTTAATACTTATCATCATGAGATCACTTTTTTCTTAAGAACAAAAAATAATTATAATGCGTTGTCCAAAACTTGTATTTAGTTACACTCGATTTGGTTGCTCTCTTGCGTGGGTTCTTTGAATATATTTCAAACGAAATTATAATAAATGTACTAGATAGTAATTAGTACCCGATATAACCATGTACGGTTTTGTCCGAAATGCACTTACAAGAACAAAGACAAATTCTAAAATAAACTAGTAATTTGGCGCATTCAAAACTTATGTTCTTTTACTTTTTTAGCTTTTCTGCTTAGTCTATGCTATAAAATAATTTTAACTTACCTTGATACATGAGGATAATGATACAAATAAGAATATATATCATCAAGACACCTCTCGATAACTCTTCCTATTTATTTTTGCGGAGCGTGCATTAAATTGATTGGGCACTTATGCAACTTCTCGAAATCTTTGGAAGTTCTGGTGTTATAGCATTACAAACAGTGTTTTTCTTTTGTTTCAGATATCAATAATTACATAACTTTATACTTGTTGGCATAACCACGCCTGTTACCCAGTGCTTCATGAGGCCCGCTAAAAGTAAGACCTTTCCATTATTTTCCATAAATAAGATAAATAGTTGGTGCAGATCACTAGCGCACGTCGTGTGACTTTTATTGCTATTGACTTAAGGCTAAAATTACAATTATATATGAGCGCTTCTGAAATGAAACAACTAGGTATATTAGTAGAGACAGTAGTTGAAGTACAATGTTTTATTTTTGGATGCGACAAAAGACATTATTACAATAACAATAACAGACAGCTGTATTTGTAAAAATATAAAGTAATTTAAAAGAAGACCGCATAAAAAAATCCTTGACTTTCTTATGAAATAAAGATTTATTTTATCCTGTCATTCGACCTTCCGCCTCGGGCAAATTCGACTTTTAAAAAGAATGCCTCGTGCAAAGTCTTAACACGAAATGTTACTGTAATAATATCTTATGTCGTTTTGTGATCTTATTATGTTCTAAGTATTGTATTTAAATTATTTTATAACGACATGTGAGTAATTTAGAGGTTAATTTACACAAGGTCACAAATTGTTTTATTAATTTTATTAAAAAAAAGTAGTAGTTAATGTTTAAGGTAATATTATGCATAATTTTTGGTATTTTCAGAGTTAAAAATATTCCTTAAAAATGTGATATTATATTATTTTTATTCGCCAGTATTTCTTTAGGTACTTATATACTTAATGTTAACAATATCTTGTTATTATTAGCACTACCATGTAATATGTTTGTAAATATTTGTTCATTCATACACCTAAGTATATAAATAGTGATATTAGCATACTGACATTGATAATAAAGATGTAGGTTACAAAGTACGCAAGTTTCTATACAAACAAAGATATTTTTATTTATTAAACAATAATATATAGCAATAGGAATGTTCACAAGGTAAAAAAAAGAAATTATATTTAGTTCGTCATTCAGATAATAAAAAAAAATCAGACACGTACGTTTTGCTTTATCATATTATCATTTAAAAAGAGACTTAGATAAAACTCATTGAAGTTGGGGACTGTCGACGCACAACGTCACAATTCAGTATTAAATCTATAAAAAAAATGACGTCATGCCACATTTCAACACAATGTATCGAAGTAATCTTTTGTTTTTGAGGAAAAAGAAAAAATACGTGTCCAATATTTTTTGATAATCTAGCTGGTGGACTATAAATAAGATTTAGTCAACATTCCTAGTCTCTTTAAAAGATACACACATCCAGTCGTTCATTCGAATGACAGAACGAAGCTTTTAGAATATCGTGTAGGTACTTCAGTGTGAAGTATCTCTTTCTGACTAAGTAATATCAAAATGATACTGCTTTAAGAGGTGGTGGTCGGCCTCCTGTATATATCTATTTTTGGATATTAAAAGCAGGTAAGTCATCATTCATCTCTTATCCCAATGTAATTGGGTTCCGTACAACAGGTATTTTTCTTCCATAATCTGTTAGTCGTCATCTCGGTAGTCACTCCCTTTCTAGCACTATCATCTTTCGGATAGTTCAAAAAGGTTCTTTCAGACCAGTGATAGCCTAGTGGTGTGACCTTCAGACTGCCAAGTCATAGGTCTCGAGTTCGAACCCAAGGCACGCACCTCTGATTTTACGGATTCATGTGCGTATTGTGTATTTATCACTTGCTTAAAAATCGGTGAAGGAAAACATCGTGAGGAAACCAGCATGTCTGAGAGACATTTCTCAACAGCATGTGAAGCTAAGTCAGAGGCCCATGGGCAGCTTAAAAACTCTGACACCAGGTTAGTCACTAACCACACGAAAAGAAGAAGATCTTTCGGACACTCGTTTGTACCATCGTTTCTTTGGTCATTCCCTGTTATAGTATACCACAATTCAACTTATGCTACTTAGAAAAAAAAAACAAAAAAATAACATTTGGGTATTTGAAAGGATTGTCAATAACGTTACTTTATATGAACTGTCAAAACGCGGCATTTGTACGTGATTTGTATGAAATATAACAATGTGACGTCACAGATTTTTAAAATCAAATGGAATACTAATGCTATAGATGCAATTTTACATAATATATAATTTCTGTACGGTGATGGAAGTTTTTAAGACGAGCGGTCTTTTTTCTACGTGATTTCATATTTTACTTTTGACCGTTTCAAATAGTCAACTAAAACATTTTATTATCAAAATCTTTCTATATACTAGTCGTTTCGGGTTCTCAGAAGCTCGAAAGTAACAGAGTTCTGAGTTTCTGGGACATTGTATTACCCAGTAACTGACTGGGTTGTGAAGGTCAGATATGCAGTCGCTCCATGTAAAATACTGGTATTCAACTGCATCCGAATAGACCGAAAACCGACCCCAACGTATTGGGAAAAGCCTAGACAGATTGATTGAATCTTTCTAAACACTACCTTAGGCAAGAACTTCTTGCAGCGGGATTGTCCGAAAGAGTTACCGCTACCCTGGAACATAAAGGGCTAAGGAAGTAACATGAATGGTTTTTAATCAGTAAGGGTCTGACACTCCCTTTCCTCTCCTACCAAGAGCGGTAGGGGTCATTTGATGATTTCCCTTCAAACTACCCACCATTCCATGGCAAAAAAAAAGCAAGAACTTCTTTTCTTTCCATCGATCTAGTCGTGTCATCAAATCCAGTTAGTTCTAGGTAGTGTGCCAGGATGTCTATGATACTAGCGCGCTGTTTACCTCATTAGGCTATAATAAAGGACCCATTGTTCAACTAAGACGCTGACGTTACTTCCGCACTTCGCGTGATTTGGCGTGACTATATGATTCACTAAGATAGATGATCTTGTGTGTAGTTTTATTACCCTAGGTTAACCAATAAATGGGTTTGTCGCTAGAGTTCGGTCTGGGTCTCTTCAGATACCGATTTCGATATTTAAACATATCATCACATTACATGATTCCTCGAAGGGTTAGGTAGAGCCCGAGGTGTACCTTCAGCGGGATTGTCCGAAAGGGTTACCGCTACCCCGGAACATAAATGGCTAAGGAAGGAACATGGATGGGTTTTAGTGACTAAGAGACCGACACTCCGTTCCGTTACACCTAGATCGGGAGGAGTCATTTGATGATTACCCACCCTCAAACAACAAAAAAGAACTTCTCAAAATAAATTCTAACTCCGGGCTGCTGCCAAGAAATTCGAGATAGGAAAACTCAATAACACTTTGTCCGACTCTGGAATCGAGCCCAGGAGTACCGCGTGCGACCACTGGACCAATGCGGCAGTCTGATTTCGATATGGGTAGTTGAACAATGTTTGAACTTTGAAATGAAGATGACATTTACCTAAGATAGACACTGACACTGATCCTTGACGCCATATTAAGTAGGGTAAGCTGGGTACGGTTGTGACAATTTTGGTTTGATCGCCTATAATTTTGTAAATTTACTAGTTATCTGGGAGAAAATCACTTTAATACTTAATTTGAATATTTATCTACCTAAAATTGTTAAAATATTGTCCCTAACTACCGTGTATTAGGCATAAGATCGAATTTAAAAAAAAAGGGAAAGTGTCACAACCGGCCACACTCCAAGGGCGGTTGTGACAGTGGTTGGGGTCGGTAGTGACAGGCATACAAAATACATCCAAATAGTTTGTAATGACTTTTATTGTTACAAATAATTAACTGAACACAACATAATCTTCTTCTAAACAAAGTTAACAATCACTTTATGGCAAAAAAGCGAAAATCTGTGATCACTTCTCGTCTTAATATTAAGGCACTGTAACATATAACAGTCTTCTTTATAATCAATCAAAATGTTAGCTTAACTTGTAACACAACAAAGAAAAAATAAACATTTATAAATGTACCAATCAACATCTGAGTCAGATTCAACATGTGACAAATGTAATGGGGACTATCACCTGCGCACTCTACGCGAGGCCAGAGCCTAAAACTAATATAGCACTGTACAATTAAACAGTCTTCTTTAAAATCAGTCAAATTGTTAACTTAACTTAAAATTACTGTAGCTAACTGGAAAAAGTTTTACAAAATTTTAACAGAACTATAACACAACAAAGAAAAATTAAACATTTATAATTGTATCAATCAACATACTGAGATCTAGTCAGATTCATCACATGCTGATGGTGCCTTCCTCTTGATTCTCGCCGGCTTTGTCGCGTTTACGTAGGTATCGCAAGAGCGACATGCGATTAACTCCATGTATTCCCGCAGCTCTCCGTAATGAAGTACCGCGTTTCACCTCTTCGTAAGCATTTTCATATTTACTAATATCAGACAGGCCTCTCTCGGTCTTCCACACGCGTTTTCTAGGCATCTAAAATAAAACAAAACAAAAAAAAACAATGTCACAACCGTACCCACAAAATTTGTCACAACCGTACCCAACGCATACTTTTGAAAACAAAAAATGACCATGACTGAGCAAAAAGATCTGCATTAAAAGTAATTACTCGTAAGTAACTGCTAATGTTCAAGTTATATCAAAAAAAAATAAAAGGCAATCTATCTGTGTACAAATAACCGTAATTACAAAAAGAAATCGAACAAAAAAACTTACTTTTGACTGTCGAAAATCAATGTGGGCTCCTGCTTACGTTACCGTCGCACGCCGGCTAACGCAACACTGGGACACGCGTTTAGACTTGCATGCCGCTTGTCTTTCCCCTTGCACCCGTCCCCGCGATCCGTATAGTTTCGCTGTTATAGCGACTGTCACTACCGTACCCTGGCACAATCGTACCCAGTTTACCCTACTAGCACTTTGCCCGCGGCTTCGCTCCCGTGGTCTTTCCCGTGGGACCCGTTATTTTTCCCGGGATAAAAAGTAGCCTATGTTACCTACTCCTAGAAAACTAAGCTTTCCAACGGTGAAAGAATTTTAAATCGGTCCAGTAGTTTCGGAGCATATTCATTTCAAACAAACAAAAAATCAAATCTTTCCTATTTATAATATTAGTATAGATACATCACGTCTTTTGTTGAAATAATCGATCCAATGAGTGGTATCTTACATCTTACTAATATTATAAGTGTAAGAGTTTGGATGCATGTGTGTGTGGATGTATGTTTGTAACTATTTTCACGCAAAATTAATAAACGGATCTTGATTAAATTTGGCACAGAGATAGATTATAGTCTGGAATACCACAAGGAAGGATGCTCTTCATGATACACGCGGGCGAAGCCGCTGGCAGCTAGTAGCTTCATAAACGTGTTATTTCTAAGGATCATCCTTGTTTAGGTACAGAGGCCAGCACATCAAATTACCACAATCTGTCAAATTTCTTTGATAGTATTTCAACTTTATTGCAAAGACATAAGGTTCATTTTTAATTGAGAAAATTTGACAGTTAGGGATAGCTTGAAGTGCTGGCGTCTGTACACTCGTATAGAATGTTCATTCCTTTTCCTTCCTCATTTTGTATCTCGAGGTCCTTTGTTCCTTGCTCGAGCGTCGTGTCTTGAATCTATACTACATGCATTCTATTTTCGTAGGTATATAGGTCCTATACTGTTTATAAGTACCTCAAGGTTAAAACCGTTTTGAAAGTTAACCTTTCCACTTTTTAGCGACTAATAATGTCCATTTACACATTATGAATCGCTCCTCTATACAGGGTCACATTAAAATAGCTAGAGAAACTCCATGATGGGTAGCGTAATGAAGATAAAACAAAAGAAAAACTAGAATATGAAATTCAAGCAGTACAGTTATGTTTAAGAAGAATTTAATGGTGTTATAGTTACTTGAAGTTGTGAGTTTCATTATAATGTCGATAATATTGTTGTCAGTGGGATTGTCCGAAAGGGTTACCGCTGCCACGGAACACAAAGGGCTAAGGAAGGAACATGGATGGGTTTTAGTCAGTAAGAGACTGACGCTCCCTTTCCCTCCAACCACTTTGATGACTTACAATCCTTAAAAGAAAAGATTATTGTTTTCGGTACCCATTGCATCTGCGGCGTTTCGCTAGCTAATTTAATATGACCTTGAAGAACTTGCATCTACACCATCACAAACTATGTTTGTACGTGACATTTATAACTGCTTCGACCTAGACCTTGCTCGGAGGACGGATGGACAGACAAGATATACTGCAGGACGTATGTTATTAGATGCGCTCGTCTTTCTGGGCACGTCATTGTGACATGATCACGGCTTTATTTGTAGATAGAGAAGGGACTTTTTTTTGTTAATGGCATCTTACAGTTCAACCATAGGGTTGTCTACTGCTTAACCGGACTTGCATAAAACTTGACTTACAAAAGAATTGTAGTCTCCAGCCAGGGCTTAAGACAAACTTATAAACTAGGCGACTACACGCTAAGGGGGTGCCCTTAGCGTGTAGTCTGTGGGGTACGGACCTCGGCTTAGGGTGTCACTGGGGGAGGACAGCAAGGGGCACACTGTATCGAAGGTATTTAAAACTACTGGCTCAGCGGCAACGCGGGCTGGCTCGAGCAAGGGTCGGGGGGACAGAGAAGGGACGGTATAGCGTGGTCATTTGTCCAAAGACTGTCTTTAAAAGATGGCTTTAGCGATAAGATCGCCCATTTTGTCACCCATTGTAAAATGTACTAAAAATTATATCTGTGATTTTTATGGTGTAGATAAAAAAGAATATTCTATTCTATTCGTCGTAAAGTCAAACATTCGTATGTATAGTTTTACGACAGCTGCGCGCATAGATGACTTTATGCGGCGCGTGAGTCGCGGGCCAGAATGTTGACATCTTTTTATTTATAATGAATAATAATAATAATAATTTATTTCGGACAAAGTCCATAGGCAAGTGTTAGGAACAATTCTCTTAAAAACTATGTTAGTAAATACATAAAAAAAACCATTACAATCTTCCCGTCACTATTCCCACCCCGTGTGCCTGTATGGGACAATCATGACGAGAAGCAATCATTTGCAAAATGCTGTTGGTGCTACCGCGTAGTCGTTGAAATAGGGACGCCACTTTCTTTCTTGACATTTAGACTTCGATTTAGAACTTCTATTACTTAGGGTTCTTACAGACGAACGGCAAGTTTCTTACAGACGAACGGCAAGTTGTGAACGGCAGAGGCTACTTCAGCCGTCGCCACCTGTCGACGACAGTCGTCAACGCGTCGGCGGCAGCAGTCAATACGTCGACGGCTGCCGCCGACAGGCGACAACGGCTGCCGTCGACAGGCGACAACGCTTGCGGATGTCGGCGGCAGCCGTCGACGTATTGACTGCTGCCGCCGACGCTTCGACGGCTGCCGCCGACAGGTGGCGATGCTTGCAGTTGTGGCGTGTTTCATCCGCAAGCGTTGTCGCCTGTCGACGGCAGCCGTTGTCGCCTGTCGGCGGCAGCCGTCGACGTATTGACTGCTGCCGCCGACGCGTTGACGACTGTCGTCGACAGGTGGCGACGGCTGAAGTAGCCTCTGCCGTTCACAACTTGCCGTTCGTCTGTAAGAACCCTTAGTCAGTCTATCTTCCCACTGCTGGGACACAGAACTCCTCTGGGTAAGAAATAAACCACCGCGCGGGCCCAGTGCAGATAAGTAGATGTCACATGGCTACAAATTTTTGGTTCTACGCCATACCGGTTTCCTCACGATGTTTACCTTCACCGTTTTGAGAGCCGTGCTGATCAAATTAAATACCTACACAAAGTAAAGCGTGGCTGGGTTCGAACTCGTGCATGATCTACAACTAGACTACCACTGCTCTTCTTTTAATTTAAACTAATTAAGTACTTATAGTATCTTTTTTTTATTTTGTTATTTTTATCCCTTCGTATGCTGCAGCGGTTTGACGTCGTCACGTCAACGCCGACTGCCGCTGAAAACCAGCACCAGGGCTCTGTCTCGCATAGGGTCGTAGCATTATGCTGAGTGATGGCCGGTGTACGTGAATGTGACTCATATTTTCCCCAACTTGTTCTTCTCTGTGTTTGTGTTCGTCGTCTGCGTCATGTTTTCCGCAAATAAACGTATTAACTTTTTTTCTTTTTCTTTCTTTCAAAGGCTACTCTTAGATGGGTAGTAATTATTTCTATGAAATGGATAAACTATGTATCACCACGTTGATTCCAAACGGTTTAAGTTTTAAACATTAAATCAATTCTTATAAAGTACCAGAAGTCCTTTTCCCGTAATTAAAAACGATCAAAATTTAGTCGAAATCTCATCTCAATGTCGACATAAATAATATTTAAAAAAATCCTGTGCAATTTCTGACAGATTAAGTCTATTACGCTTATGCAATGATTATCACTTCATTTGTTTCATTTATAAGCTGCAAACTCCTTTCTAACTTCAGAATACAAGTGTATCCTAAGCTAGTTTTTGCCCGCAGCTTCGGTTGTTTTTCCGTTGCAATCATAGACTCAGAACGGCACGTACACGTGGCGCCATCTACTATTTGAACGGTATTGTTGTGTTCCTTGAGAACAGTACTTTTTTTCGTTTCTGTACACCTGACCATGCATATGCAAAATTCTCGGATGTTCAGTACAGTGGTTTAGGCGTCAAAAGGTAACAAACAATTTTCGCCTTTATAATAATTAGTTATGATTTTGCATTCTGCGTTTAAAACAAAAAGGTCCAACGCGCGTCGGCTTGTATAAAATTTATAATTAACTGCATCCGGTCATCAGTATCGTGTGATGTTCTATAATCTATGGTGTAATGGTAGTCATTTCCTCTAATTGTCTCTTACGACGACTGACAACTTAATCTACAAGCCATTATTTATTTATCTAACCACTTAATCAGTTTTTAAATTGGCTTATCATCATCTATGACGGTCCGCATATTGGTAGGTACTGTGAAGACCAGATAGGCCTTCACTTAGAGAGCTCTCAGTGGTAGAGCTCGTGTAGTGTCTTGTAGGGATTTGAATCCTACAAATAGAAACACACGGGACAGCAGCTATTGAATTATATTACTTTTTTAAAGAATACATGCGTTCAATATCGCGTCTACTGAGAGAGTCCATCAATTCATTTCTTTTATAAAAAACTTATCAAAATATCCCATCATTTTGAAAGGTCGAATGCTGATTGTTATTTTCTGACCGACCAGCTCTAGGTTCCACATAAGGTTTCACCTAGACTCTACAGTACTGTGTTATTTGTAGATATTAATCTACACACGGTGACAGTTGTGGCCCAGTACTAACGACCGCGAATTAATAGGTCGTAGGTTCGAATTCTGGCAGTCTCTTTACTTTGAATAAGTTCTTTCATCACCACTGCTTTGAAAACGGTAAATTTCTTGTCCTAAAACTAAGAATTCGAAGGATTTCGTGGGCTACCTTTGCGCACCTACCATAACCCCTCAAATGGCGTATGAACGCCATAGATTCATAAGAAAAATTCTCTCGAAACGACAATAAGTATAACTGTATATATTGTTGAGCTCTTATAAGCGAACATCTAATGGGTATAAATACAAATACTTGTCGAAATACAAAGTCATGTTCTCCATGCTACATTATTTTCATGTCTTTTAAAATGTCAAATAGAAATACTTACACTTCTCAGAATCCCTGTTACAATTGACACCGTAACAATTGACACCTAATTATCTTCGATTGGTATAAAAATAACGATTTCTACAAACTGGTAATAAACAGTTATAAATATCATTGTTATCTGAGAACGTTCACTTGCCTTGAGAATAATTGTAATTTAATTAATGTTTGCTTTGTTACTCCATTTTATTATAAAGCAGTGCATTTACCTTCACCTCTAAATGTCTCGATCGACTTGTGTTGGTTGAATTTAGCTGTTTTATGGCCTTAACTTCATCTTTTAGGGTAGGGGAAATGATGGGTAGTATATTAAGGTACATGCTGCAAGTATTTTGGGTTCGTCTCCTAGGCTAAGGAAACTGATAGAAGCTTTTGTAAATTACAAAATTTGTATCGATATCAGAAATAAGATCAAATTCATCAAAGGTGACAGAGTACAATCCTAACTTCCTAAATAATAATATAAATGTGAAAGTAAGTTTGTCAGTTTGTTTGTTACCTTTTCCCGCCTAAACCAATGAACCGATCATCCGAAAATTAAGCATATACGTTGTTAGGTGTACAGAAACGGACATAGGGTACATTCATCCTAAAAAAGGTACTCGTTCCCGAGGAAAAGAACAATAACGTTCTAATGATAATAGATGGCGCCACGTGTACGTTCCATTCTGAGTCCATGATAGCAACGGCCAAACAACACGCAGAGTACAAGCCGAATTGACTGTCATAAAAATTAACGCGAGCGAAGCCGCTGGCAAAAGCTAGGTAGAGTATATTCAGCGTCAGATTCCTGCAATCATCCTAATTATCATACTGCAAGGTTGAAGGTAAAGCCTCCTCCATTGTAACGTTAATAACCAAGTGCACCAACAAAGGCAGCTTCCGCTCTCAGCTTTTATGGTGTTTCATTTATATCGAATGCGTCATATTATATGTCATTTGGTAAATTAATGGTCTTCTGATACAATTCTGCCTAAAGCAGGCTGGGAAATCATCCAATGACTCCTCCCGCTCTGGGTGGAGCGGAAGGGAGTGTCAGACTCTTACTGACTAAAACCTATCCATGTTCCTTCCTTAGCCCTTTATGTTCCGGGGTAGCGGTAACCCTTTCGGACAATTCCGCTTAAAAGCCCGACCCTTTAACAGACCTTTCGTGAGGTAGGTGCGGGGGGGGGGTATGGTGACGCGACGTGATAGCTTTCATTCTAGTTGTAAACTGTCTCCCCTCTCGCACTCAGGAACGGTCTACTTTAGCAGTTGACTAGACCCTTATTATTTTTTCTAAAATAAAAGTAGCCGAAGTTACTCTTTGTATCATTAGGTATCTGCTAGTAAAAGTCTCGTCAAAATTGGTCCGGCCTTTTCGGAGATTAGCCAGAACAAACTGACTATCTATCTGATGGACAAAAAAGTAATATACCCATGCACATCATTCATATGCATTTAGTAAAAAAAGCTGTTGTTTTGACGTTGCAAACAGTCCTCTAAATTTTTTTATTTGTATAGATTTGTATGTAAACAACCTAATATGGAAGAATAAACAGCAAAATTGAATTAGTTTTAATGTTTGCCAGATAAATTAGCCTTAAGGTGATTTAAAAAAGAATTAGAGTAGTTTGATTAGTTAGATGTCATTAAAAAAAAAACTAGAAATAAGCTTTTCATTATGCTTTCGTAGGTACCTACTTCCAATGCCGCGCAGCTCCCAGGCTATAAATTAAACTAGCTTAACGAACTAATTCAATTAATTATTACTAGACTTCTACGTTTTTCCCATAATTAATATATATTTTTTTGCTGACCTCTGCTTGACAGCTCTCTCAGCTGCCTGTGAAATCGTTTCTTAAAGTTTATTATTATAATACAAAAAAAGGTTTTATATTGACTTAAGAATCACTGTATCTATATTGGGTTTTACCGTCGATCACCTTTGTCGCAAATTCGTGATAATCGCCTTCTTCTGTTCGGCGACTTCATTCTTCTTTCTGTACAGACATGAACCTTACATGAACATTGAACATGAATCTTATTCTTTTGTAATAAAGTTGAAAATCTATCAAAGAAATTTAACAGATTGGGGTATCTTGATATGCGACTGCCTATCTAACCTCCGTAACACAGTCAAACTATAATAGGTTATATAGGTTACCTATATTCCAGAGTTTCAAAATTTATATTATTATCCACTTAGTACGACTGGCTGTCAAAATTTCGGGCGTCTGACGACCCGTAATGACTGTCAAAGATCCATGAATGACAGCAGGGACCAACGGCTTAGCGTTTCCGAGGCACGGAGGAGTCTCTGTATGTAACGATGGTCACCGACCCACGGACCAAACCCGGCAGCGTAGCTTAACCTGATGGAACTTTTTGTTATTCTTTGTTGCTCACACACTTGCAAACGTTGCTTCAAGAGGTGCGCATGCGCCTCAAGAGCCTCTTTTGTACCTATAAAGTTCTTTGATCAATCTCTGACAGGGATATGAGTAGTTTTTCCAATTAGCTTGCGGATCTCCAAAACCCCTCGACCGTGAAGTTGTTATGAGGCATTGTGTTGTTTATAGATGTCAGTTTTTTATCTCACAGTTTGATATGACACACATACCTACATATTGTATGTTTGTTTTTGTATAAATATTGTTTGCAGCTAAATGATAGAGCAGTTTGGATGATGTTGTTGGTTTTAACTTCTCTAACTATCTATATCTACATAATTATACAAAATAAGTAGGTACAAAATGACTCATCATTATGAACAACTTTTATTATGGGAACAAATCTGATATCGCGAAAAAAAATCAGCTGTTCCATACATGATGTCGCATAACTGGTCAAAATATTGAGAACAGCTGTTTTTTCTGCGCAATTGTTCATAATAATGAGTAAAATGACCCTTTAAAATATTGAAATCACATTCACCCTGTATAAAAGCGAGAGGTCACTACTTCATACATTCACCTACTAATTAATCACGAAATCCCAAAACTACTGGACCTATAAAAATGAAATTTAGCACGGAGGTAGATTATGAGAAGGAGACGTCAAATAAGAAAGGATTTTAGGGAACTCCCCTGTAAAAGTGTGACGCGGGCAGAGCCGTGAACAGCAGCTAGCTAGTGATGAAATAAAACGCAAAACCTTTAGGAAGTTTATTACAAACAATAATTATTATGATACTTTTGTTACCAATACCTTTCAAAGATAACCCAGATAATTAAAATCTCATACATTGCAATTGGGTAGGTACTTCTTCTTCTCGTGTGGTTAGTGACTAACCTGCCTGCCTACCTGTCTGTAGGTACTGAAGCTGTATAAATGTATGACCTTATTATTATTAATTGCAGACACGTCGGGAGTTTTTCTAAGATTCCGTCACTGTCACTGGCAATTCTGAAAATTGAAAAATAAAATTATGAGTATTTATTAGAATGATCCAATGGTCACGGACGAGGATGAAATATTTTGTCTTTAATTAATTTCTGACATGACAAATCATGCCTTTTCCTTACACTTTAATATGTATTAAAATGATCACGGATGGTCACGGATTATGATGCAATAATATGTCCCTAATTAATTTCTGACATGACAAATCATACCTTTTCCTTGAAGTACCTTCGTATAATAGGTACATAGGTAAAAACCTATATTTAAAGCTCAAATGGAATTAAAACAAACTTTCACTGGCTAGTTTTTGGTGTGACAATCATTGGGTTTTGCTAAAAGCACTGTTTTTAATAAAAGAAGGCTTAGTAGTGGTCGATTCGTACGAATTCACTCGCCCTCTCGTACAGTTTTTTATTTGTGGGCGAATTGACAACGCCAGAAATACGTATTTTGCCTAATACGTAGTTCTAGAATTATTCTACTGCAATAAAGTTAGATGAGGTGGGCGTGGAACGAACATGGATGGGTTTTAGTCAGTAAAAATCTGACATTCCCTTCCGCTCATAGTGATTTGATCATAGTCATAATGATTTGCGAAACTCAACTGTAACAGACAGACACTTTGACTTCTGCTCAACTCAGAATGTTAATTAAACTTCAAGATATAAATAAGCCTGCAAATTATCTTTATTAGTGTTTACTTAGAAATACCAAAGGTGTTTGTGTACTACAGATGTGTAGTTATATACCTTTTAATGCCGTATCACTGATAAATTTATTATTATTAATTCTCTGTTTACACACTTTATATTACGAGGACTTTAACCTGCGCGTGATTATATTATTATTAAATTGTACAATCGCTTTTAACCCCTCAAATGTCGTATGAACCCCATAGGTTCGTAAGAAAAAATATCTCGAAACGACAATAAATATAACCGTATAAATCGTTGAGCTCTTATAAGCTACGCCCGATCTAGCTTGTCCCTTGCTGTCCTCCCCCAGCGACGCCCTAAGCTGAGGTCCGTACCCCACAGGGGGTGCCTTTAGCGTGTAGTCGCTTAGTTCGTAAGTTTTACTAAGCCCTGGCTGGAGGCTACAATTTCATTGTGGCAAAAAAAGACCTCCTATATGCAAACAGCTTCTAATAGGCGAACATCGAATGGGTTAAACTTATTTTTGCATTATATCGTACGCAGTAGACTTGAAATAATGTTTATATACCTTCGAGATCAAATTAATACTTTAGGAACTACGAAAAACGTAGTCGGTAACGAAGCTAAATTTATTTTGTGTTGAAACAAACTGAAAAACTATAGAATTTTCTTTTGTTTTTATTGAAGTTTCGAGCAACTTTCTTTCAGTTTAAAATGTGAATCGATTTAGCCCATTTATGAAATGTGAAAATTTACAAATAATTACAAAAAAAAAAAAAATAGAAAATATTCAATATCTTCGACAAAAACCAAGTTATTGACCATCATGATAGTATGTATTGCATCAGGTAAATTGCACTTTCTTTGCATAGTGAAGGGAAAGTATATACGGGGAAAACACCATAAAAAAAGAGAAAATCACACTAAAAATAAATAAACTTACCTAAATTATCTCCTGTATTGCTTTTTAGAATCAACATTTGTCAGTCAACAAATATTGAAATAGCCAAAAATCACTGCGACATGCTTATTTCGTTATTTCCATTTTTGAAATATGTTCAAGAGTCTCCATTTGCAATAAACTGCCTTCTCATATCCCCTTCATTGTACTAATTTTCCTTCACCAGCTTCTGTCACCATTTACGTCGTAGTTACATCCCGCGGAAAACTTTAAATGAAATTAAATAATAAACGTGTTGACAGTCCGGTGGTTACGCGAACACTGAGCTCGCGTAGAATGCATTCGCTAGATCTCGTTGCGTGTGCGCATATTTTGATGCAATTAATTCTTTACCAGTCGCGTTGCTTGTACAGCGTGTTGTTTTTATGCGTGTTTAATGTGACGGTTCATTTAATGAGACAACATCATAGTTACATACTTGTTGCATGTTTTTTTTTTCATATGCTTTGCATATTTTTTTTTGTATCCATATTTAATTTAAGAGTGTCCGTGAAGATTGCCTGTTCTTCTCCGTAGGTACCTACTGACTGGGAATGGGCATATAGCTTTTCTGACTGACCGACCCTATGACAATTCAAAAGTGCCTGTAATAGGTTTATTTGAAATAAATGCTTTGACTTACTTCAAATAACTTACATAACTCCAATAGTAATTGTTTTCGGAGTTGTTCAAACCCCAAAATTAATTCTGAAGTTTATTATTATTTAAAACCGAGTTTGATTTTGTTATGGTGTTTATCTTAAAGGCCTTTTACATAACCAATGATCCTACCATTTTCTTCAGACCACACATACCGATAGATAAATACCTTTATCTTACAATAAACGATACATTATACAAAGTTTATGGCTGCTCTGAAGTACGTTACTCGCTGCGCAGTACTCCATCCCTCACCCCTGCTTTTTTTTTACTTGAATGTGGGAAATCATCAAATGACTCCTCCCGCTCTGGGTGGATCGGAAGGGAGTGTCAGACTCTTACTGACTAAAACCCATCCATATTCCTTCCTTAGCCCTTTATGTTCCAGGGTAGCGGTAGCCCTTTCGGACAATCCCGCTTAATCCCTCACCCCTGCTAACACATGAATTTGCTACTGCGCATCGACTCGCGTTACATCGGGCTGTACCCACCCATTGCATGAACTTGTTGCATTGCATAGAAGGCAAATGTCAAGGACATTACAATCTATTGTGTTCCTTTAGTAGTTCCTGCGTGTAATAGGCTTATTGTTAACCAGTTTCCGTAGTTCACTGTCAAGGTTTCTCATGACTAGTGGTGATTATTTTTTCTTAGAGTAACAATTCTAAATGGATAGGCACCCATTCTAGCACTTTTAGCGCCTAGTGCTGGTCTTTTTTTTTAAATGGCATCCCCCAGTTTAACCATAGGTTATCTACTGCTTAACCGGACTTGCCTGTGGATGCCACGAAAGAATTGTAGCCTCCAGCCAGGGCTTATAAAAACTTACAAACTAAGCGACTACACGCTAAGGGCACCATGTGGGGTACGGACCTCGGCTTAGGGCATCCCTGGGGAAGGACAGCAAGGGACACGCTGGATCGGGGGTACGGTCGTTAACGCTTTTTTTTGATGATGGCATCTCGCAGTTCAACCATAGGGTTGTCTACTGCTGTGCCTGAGGTAGATGTGCGGTGCGGGAGGGGAGATAGTTGTTACAAGTTGACGAATCAGTGAGCTGTCGTGTCGCGTCACCATACCCCTCTCACAGCTACTCCAGGAACGGTTTCAGTTAAGCGGTCGGGCTATAGACAATATTCAAACTCAAACTCAAAGTATTTATTTCAAATAAACCAATTACAGGCACTTTTGAATTCTCAAGGGGGTCGCTCAGTCAGAAAGATGAAGCTAGTTGCCCATTCCAAAGCAGTTGGTACCTATGGAGAAGAACGGGCAAGAAACTCCATGGACACTCTTTTAAACAAAATATGGTTACAAAATATTGGTTACATAATTCATATTATTATTATACATGTGAGAACGATGCAGAACGGTGAAAGCATCCGATATAAAATATGTAAAAAAAAGATAAAAAATTAAATTAAAACAAGCCATGGCCGCTAAGAGATGACCCGTCTCTACTGACAGCGCCCGTTCACGAACATGACGCATGGATTAGCACCATTCAGCTCAGCCATTTTAGACACTAGTCCAGAATCTACTGGTATATTCGTCAGGTCATATCGATAGTCTCGCCTTTCAATTTTGTATTATTTTGTCTACTGCCTACTTTCAGAATAAATTATTTTATAGCGCCTCCATTTTTTCACGTAGCTACTTAAAAACCACTATCTAAATGAAATTCCAAATCGCCCCCTAAGCCTCTACACAACGTCCCCATTCATTTCTGGGTCTCTTACGCCCACCCTTTAGGCCTGCAGCGCCCACAAGGAGGCTTTATCGTCCACTTTGGGAAAGGATAATCTATGTCTTCACACAATCCATCCATCTTTTGTTTAGACTTACTATCATCTTTTACACAATCCATACATCGTTTTTATATTCTTCTCCTTCTCTTATCTTCTGGTGTATAAAGGCACTTATATTATTTGAACAAGTCGATTTAGAATCAACCTGTATATTGGTCAAGTAGCATCATTGGATATTGTAATTTTATTTCTGCCTTGTTCCATTGTTTGGGTACATTACTTCGCTACTTATACTTTCAAAACTTTGTTATGAAACATTTTGGTCGCCTTGTAATTATTACCTTCTGAGCATATTTTTATGTTCAACACATATAAATATTTGTCTTCAATTTTTTTGTTTATACTTAACCTGCTCCTCTAGTATGGTATTGTTTAGTATTTTGTGACCCAGTTAAGTGAGGAGCAGTGGTGTCCCCCAGGGTATCGGCCCCTAAGCCGGATTGTCCGAAAGGGTTACCGCTACCCCTGAACATAAAGGGCTAAGGGAAGAACATGGATGGGTTTTAGTCAGTAAGAGTCTGACACTCCCGTTCCACCCAGAGCGGGAGAAGTCATTGAATGCTTTCCCAGCCTCAAATAAAAAGTATCGACCCCAATTTATGAGTTCGTGAGTTCGAACCAAGAAAGGCACTTTACTTTGTGAATTTATTTTCATCACCACTGCTCTCAAAACGGTGAAGGAAAATATTGTAAGGAAACCGGCATGTCCAGGTTGGCTCAAACAGATTTTTGTCGATTATCAACATAGAGTTATGAGTCTTTGATATGTTAAAATATACCTTGTTTAGAGTACATAGGTCACAAAAACTCGAAATTGTCGAGTTTGTGATTTGAATCATTTTTGCTTAAATCGGTCCACTTTAAAAACCGTAATTTGTCAAACCCATATGGCCATCAGCCTTAATCTCTGTACAAAGCAGATTATTGCACCAATTTAGATAAAGTGGGCAATTTCTATCACGTATAGCTGCTTATTGACACTTCTAACTCAGTTGATAGGTAGGCAACTACGCTATCCTGGGTCCGGGAAATTTTCCGCGTTTGATAAATTTACTTTTCCAATCACTGCTCATATTGTCATCACTCTAAGATACAGCACTGCTGCAAAAGAGTGTCTGTAGAGTTTCTTCCTCGTCCTTCTCCTGCCTTCGGTAACTACTGCTCTGGAATGAGCAACTTGCTTCATCTTTCTGACTGACCGACCCCTTGACAATATTCATAAGTGCCTGTAATTGGTTTATCCCACTAATATTATAAACTTGAAAGTTTGTGGGGATGCATGCATGTTTGTTACTCTTTCACGCAAAAACAAATAAACGAAATTTGAAATTTGCCACAGAGATAGATTATAGTCTGGAATAGTACAGAGGCCAGCACATCAAGCTATCCCTAACTGTCAAATTTTCTCAATTAAAAATGAACCTTATAACTTTGCATTAAAGTTGAAATACTATGAAAGAAATTTGACAGATTGTGGTAACTTGATGTGCTGGCGTCTGTACATTAGATACTTATATCCCGGTAGTAAGTTTCCGTGGGATAAATTCAGGCATCTACGCGGGCAAAACCGCTGGCAGAAGCTAATTTGAAATCAATGCGTTGAGTTAGTACCCACCTTCTTTGCACCTGACATGTGTCATAAAGAGGTGCAATAAACAGCATAATATGATAGTAATGTGTTTACAAAGTCAGATGCGTCGTTAATGAATTGTATACTTTGATCTAGCACCTAGGTAATGTGTTGAAGAACAAGTGCGACACGATATGTTACTGTTTGTATATTATAGTTTTAATTAGTTGTTTGTAGGTACTGGTTGCTACTTTGTTTTTAATTGAACAAAGATATCTATACTTCTATACTAATATTATAAAGAGGAAAGATTTGTATTTTTGTGTGTATGTTTGTAATGAATAAACTCAAAAAATACTGTGCCGATTTCAAAAATTCTTTCACCATTAGAAAGCTTAGTTTAGCAGGGAGTAACATAGGCTATCCCGGGAAAAATAACGGCTTCCGCGGGACTAGTATCTATATTATAAATAGGAAAGATTTTATTGTTTCTTTGTTTGCATTGAATAGGCTCCGAAACTACTGAACCGATTTGAAAATTTCTTTCACTGTTGAGAAACTACACTATCCCCGGGTGACGGGTTAAAAAATTTGGGAACCTTAATAAAACTCCAATAATGTAAAAACAGACGAGTTCCATGCGGGCGAAGCCGCTGGCAGAAGCTACAATACACGGTTAAATTTTAGCTGATAAAATCAGCTGTTCAGTACATTTATGTTCGCCTAACTCCTCAAAATGTCACAGCTAATTTTTTTTTGCGATTTCAGGTTTGTTTCCATAGTAAAAGTTGCTCGTTATTATGAGTACAATGACCCCTTAAGGGGATTAAAACGACTTAAATTTAACCGTGTAAAAATAAAAGCGAAGGGATACTCATTCATAAATTCACTCACTGATTAATCACGAAATCTCAGAAACTACTGGCTACTTACGAAGATGAAATTTGGCACAGAGGTAGATTATAAGTAGGAGACGTTAGTTAAAAAAAGGATTTAAGGAAACTATTCCCGTAAAAGAGTGAAATAGGGGGTGGAAGTGGTCGACCGCAGCTGACGCGTCTCACTGCTGGTGATTTTTTTTTAAAGCTGGGAAATCATCCAATATCTTCTCCCGCTCTGGGTGGAGCGGATGGGAGTGTCAGACTCTTACTGACTACAACCTATCCATGTTCCTTCCTTAGCCCTTTATGTTCCGGGGGACAATCCCGCTTATCACTGCTGTCTGCTGGTGACACGGGTCGTTCGTGTCTGTGGGCACTTATTTGTAAATATATAGGTTTTTAAGCATAGGTACTGTAGTTACCTTCCCTTCTCCATTAAGCAATAAATTACTGACTTACCTTACCTTACCTACTCCACATAGCTTAGAACTTTAAACTATCAAGCAGCTATTTATTAATTTACCCTAATTATTAGGTGTATCGAAAGTGGTTTTAATCAACATTTGCGTAAGTACTAAATACGTAATAAGATAGGAAAAATATGCGTAGTCATAATGGAAAAATACTACTAGATAGGTAACAATTTTCTTCGGCTAGGAAAAATATAGAGCAGCTCGTGACTAAGTAATAACATCCGCACGAATCGACCTTTCAGGTTAAGCTACGGTTGGTCCGTGGATGAGTGACCATCTTAACATATCGAGACTCCTCCATGCCTCGGAAAGGTTGTTACGCCGTTCGTCCCGGCTGACATTCGTGGATCCTTGACGGTCACTATGGGTCACCAGAAGAACGGGTATCGTATTACCCAGTTGCGCGTTGGGTAATACGATTTCAACTTAACTGTTCATAGTTTTGTAAATTGTCACAATGACAAAATATTACCTTGTGTCCTCCTGTTACATACATACTTACCTATATAACTCACATGTACATTTTTACCTGAGATAAGACTAATGCTATGGTACAGACGCCAGCACATCAAGCTATCCCAAACTATCAAATATTCCCAATTGAACATGAACCTTATCCTTTTGTGCTAAAGTTTAAAATCTGTCAAAGAATTTTGACAGATTGCGGTAGTTTGATATGCTGGCCTTTGTACAAGGAATAGATAAGTAAGTGTGCTTAAACAGTATCTGATGCTATTTTTAAGTACCTACACGTATGTTTTATGTATGCTCGTGGCTAAGTAATAACAGCCGCACGGATCGATCTATCAGGTTATGCTACGCTTGCCGGGGTTGGTCCGTGGATGGATGACCATCTTCACATACCGAGACTCCTCCGTGCCTCGAAAAGCACGTTAAGCCGTTGGTCCCGGCTTTCATTCGTAGATCTTTGATAGTCGTTATGGGTAGCCAGAAGCCCGAAAGTCTGACAGCCAGTCTTACCAAGGGGTACCTTATTAGCCAGTTTCAGGGTTGAGGAGGTCCGATAGGCAGCCGCTTCTTGTAAAATACTGGTATTCAGCTGCATCCGGTTAGACTGGCACCCGAACCCAGCATAGTTGGGAAAAGGCTAGGCAGACTGATTATAATATCTATAATAATAATATCTTTGGACTCTTCACACAACGCCATATAGTCCCAAGCTAAGCAACTTAATGCTTGTGTTATGGTAACGAGATGGCTGATAAAATACTTATATACATTTTTTTTTTGTAAATACATACATATAATACATAGAAAAACATCCAGACCCGACCATTGTATGTTTTGTGTATCACATACTTAGTATTCATATACTAAGTATGTGATAAGCATTGTTTTTCAGGACAAGTGGTTAATTTGCGGGTCTCATAATTGTTTTTATTTTTTGTGTTTTATGTACAGACGTCAGCACATCAAGTTATCCCGAACTGTCAAATTTTCACAATTAAGTCATTGACTGCCACGCAGCAGACACAATAGAAAAACTATTGTTTGTCGGACACACGGTGACCGCGTTGGCGTTCAACGTGTTAAAAATGAACCTTATGTCTTTGCAATAAAGTTGAAAATCTATCAAAGTAATTTGACAGATTGCGGAAGCTTGATGTGCTGGCCCCAGTACATATTAATGTGTATTACGTAGTAATAGTCAGTATAAAAAAGTAATCAAGTTATTAATTAATTGTATAATAGAATAATTGTATTAATGTACAAAAATATTGTACAGCTTTTGCCAGTAGTTGCAAACACGATAAGAAAGATCTATCTCATTCAACAAGACCAGGGGGCCCAGACTAAGTCCCATTTTCATTAACGATAAGGAAATTAGATAAATCCGAAATGTATGTAATGTATGTAGCTTTCGAAATGCCACGTGAGCAATCGTTTTCGATCTCTAAGTCTAGACATTGTCAAATTGTTTAACGAAACTAGATGCCGTTCTTGACAATCCGAATCGCTTAGATATCGAATTGTTAGATCAACAATTTTCGAAATCGAATCGACACGGAGCGATTGACACGTCTTGTTTAGGCCCCCACTTATCTCTTTAACGGCCACTGAAAAATGGTCCTATTGCTACGGATTTTTTAATAGAACCTTAACTCAAACGTAACTCTCTGCTTACAGGCTCGTCGTATACAGAAAACGCAGAGAATACATCCGGGTCAGCGGCGGAGAAGACTACAAACTCCTATCCCGAAGACCTTACACAGAGCTCAGGAGCCTCAACGGGGCTTCAAACCCGAGACAACGGTGAAAACCTACCTCTCTACTACTCGATCGCTGGCGAAAGTGCGTGAACCCGGTTACCCGGTACGGTTACCCGACTTCGGATCGAAGTTCTGGTTAACCGGAATATTTGTGTGTACTTGGTTATAGTGCTGTATTTTGTCATTTTCGTATGACACACTGGGCAATCAAATCATCAATAGGACTGATGAACGGGTAAAAAAAAATAATTTAGTTCGTCAGTCAGATAATAAAAAAAAATATTAGACACGTATTTTTTGCTGTACCTATCAAATTAATAAAAAATGACTTCGTCAAACATTCAAGTTGGGAGTGGGGGCGCGATACGTCACAACTCAGTATAAAATCTACATAGGAGTCACGTCAAGGTCATGCCACATATTAACACAACGTTCTGACGTCATCTTTTGATTTAAAAAAAATACGTATTCCGTATTTTTTTTTATTAATCAAGCTGACGGACGAATAAAAATATTTCACTCATCATTCCTGGTTGAATAACTCGTTTCATTGGAATTTCCTGACAACTGATTCAATACACTCGAGTGAGGCATTTTTATTAAAAAGTCAGTCACTGCTCTCAAAATGGTGAAGGAAAACATCGCGAGTAACGGCATGACATAGAACCAATAATTCGAAGACATGTGACATCTACCACCGGCACTAGGCCCGCGTGGTAGATTACGGCCCACTTCCTCTCACGGAGAGGATGCCTGTGTCCCAACAGTGAGACCATTATATGTTGATTATTACCATAATCAATCTATAATGTTCTCACAAGGATACCTCCTTATGCTATAAAGTCAGACTATAAAATACAGCAAGGTGTCTAAAACAATCGAACTACTAAATACCGAAGAACTGAAACAGAGGGTCAAATCTCGAATTTAAAAACATTTTAATCTGTCTATATTTTAAAAAATATCCCTTTCCCTACACTCTTGACAAGTTCTGTCACTAATTATTGCTCCTATGAGTTTGCGACAAGATTTTGACGTTTCAAATACCAGAGTTGACCTCCTGGAAATTGACAGAAGTTTCCTGGTAATTTTTTAACTGTGGCCACCTGCGTAATTAAAAAAGAATTGATTGATTGTCTCTAGTGTGTCATAGACAGAAGAATATAATTATTTTTAAGTCAAAAAAGCTTGCCAATTTACAGCAATCCTATATTCAAGGTAATTTTGTGTGTAAATCGTAGCTCAATGTGAATAATATCATTAAAGTGTATTGTGGCGATTCTATGTAAGAAGTAATAATTTTAATATTTTCTGAAATAGTGTGCAATTCTTCAGTATGCTTTTAAAGTGTGCAAAGTGATACTTTACAACAAAATACTGTTATTTAAAAAATAATAGTAGTTACTTCTATTACTACTACTTACTATTATTTTTTTATATAATAATATATATTATATATTCAACTTGGTACTACATTGTGAAACACTATTATATCATTACACAACATTAATTGTTTATAAGTATTAATAGTAAATTGAAGTCCGATTGGTCACTTAGGTGTTCGAATAATATGAATGAATCTATTATCAAGCTGCGTCTGAAGAGAAATAAAAAAAAACTATTAAAAATAGTAAATAATTACGCCAATATCGGCAACAATCGTCTGTTTCCTAATGAATTTGCATGTCAAATAGCTTTGTATTTTAATACTTATATCACTCAAAGAATATAAACGTTATTTCATTATTAATCTATATTTAAAACTGGTAAGTAAAATCACGGCTTAGAATAGTAAGAGTAAGTTTTTGACAGTTAAATCTAATTTACAACAACGCCATCTATTGTGAAACGCATGAACTAAAAGCTGGCTGGTAAAGGAAGGTGTATTTGGATTCGAGAAATATGTAAATGAAATGTTCATTTACTTACTATGAATAGCTAGAATTAATCGTACCATTATTGACTTTTGATTGAGTCCGCAATAATAATTAAATTCTGCTCAATCTGTTTACAAATTACCGAATTCAACTCACACGACAACATAATTATAAAGTATTTTCGTGACTCGCCAAAGTAAAATTCTTTAGGCATATGTACTATCTACTTGTAATAAACAAATATGTTGGGTTGACAACATACAAAATAAATAATTCGACAAAAAACTAAATACGAAGGCGTTTGTATGATACTAGTTCTACAGTGCTGTGAATATTTGGTTGGGGTGCGGTTTTGCGGCGTGGCGATTGCGTAGCGTTTGCGTTTTACGAACGATAGAAATGTATGACAGAAAATTTTTATTCGAATAAGCGCCACAATTTTTACGCATCAGCAACGCAAACGCCACGCTGTACGCCCGCACAATCCTACCTGGAATTTTTCTATATTATCGCTTGTATTAGCTTAGTCTTAGTTTCCAAACTATAATAGTGAAGTGAAAATGTTGAGTATGCAATTTTGTTATGTTTTTTTTTAAATAAGTCGCCCACTTTGAAGTAAGTCGCAGCGATTCGCGTAAATGATTATGGACAGTTTTGAAAAAGAAAAAACTATTGCAGATGTTGTGTGCGACTTACTAAAATTGGTTTTGTGTATCTTATCTTTAGAAGCTCAATTTTTCTTAAAGCAATTTCTGTATACCTATTTGTCTATAACAACGTTCTGAAATCACATTTCTACTGTATTTTATTTCTATTAAATATCCCGGTCTCTCTGGAAAATATCCTTGAAACATTATGCCTTAAAGTCTATGATATTTATTTTGTAATAAACTGTAGTCTGTCAAACAGTTTAATTCCCAAAAAATTATTCTATAGAAACACTAAAAGACAATTTTTTAGGTTACAAGTGATTAATTTCCAACAACTATCACCATCTAGTGTGAGATTGTTGAACTATCTTAACACTGACAATTTATTCAGGATAATATTGTTTTCAATAGATACTAAAATTATTCCTTTTTTTCTTTTTGACCTACCCCATGAGACTCGGGATAATATTTACCTACTTTCTAACTTTGAACAAAGTCGATAGTCAATTATTTTATTTCATAACTATAGGTATTAAATGAGTATTATTAGTTATATTAGCCTAGCTTTAGTTTGTAAGTAGACAATTTTTATTTTCCTGTCAAATGTACAGTTAGATCGTTCATGTACATGATTTTATGCATTTATATTTTGGCGGGAATGCGATTTCAGAACGATTAAAATACTTTTGCTTCAAGTAGAGACAATGTGATGTCTTTTGTGTATGTTAGATATTTTTGTTTGTTAGTTTTAGAATTATTGTATTTCATAAAATCGTCAGTTTTATTTTTATAGTTTATGATTACGTTTTCATTACAATTTTTTAACTTTATAATTTTTAGGGATATGGTTTCTTCGATATTCAAAATAAAGTTTGTTTTTTGAGAAACTGTGTACCCAGTTTTCCTTTAACTTTATTAAAACCAAACAATAATGCAGTGTTGATGTCAGATGTTTAATATTTTGTTAACTTACATTAATTTAATGGAAAATGAGCTTCATGGGTGCTGGTCACCATAAATTAAGTCAAACTTCATTCATTTTAGATTTATTATCAATCATGACATACAAATAACATTTTAAATTAATGTCATTATTTATGTAAAAGATAGTCATAATTTTTTGCATCATTTTAATGAATTTAATTTTAAACTTGTATTTGTGATTTGTTAGTTAAATTTGTAGACTTATTTATTTGTGTAATCTCAATGTATGATTGCTTCAAATATTTTTTTTTATATATTTTTTTAAGTTGGCAGTTTTGTTGTTGCACAGATAACCAACATTTTTCACACATATTTTCTCAATAATATTGTGTGGAAACATGTATATTCGACCTTGTATATTTTCATCTTTTGTGATATTTATGTAGTTTGATGACTACAACTAAAATCAAATTGATTATCTAATTCCAACATTCAAACTGCCTGTGATACTTTTTTTTGTAAATAAAAATCAAATGACATTTCTGTAGGCGATTATTTTGTTCCTAGGCGATTTTATTAGTTATTATTGTTGGTATTCGCTCAGTGTTGTACACTACTTACTCTGTAGGTACCCAACATGGATGGGTCGCGATGTCACTGTGTTAGTTTTTAGTATGAATTTGACAAATAAATAAGATTTATAATTTACTTTGCTGTTTTTATTTATGAATTGCCGGCTCTTGATAAACAAGTTCAAAAGATTTTCAGTAGATGGCTCTGTGTTAAAACTTTATATGTATTTGCACCAAGTGGTCCATTTAAAATAAGTCATCCTTTTGAAATGTGTGTGATGATATAATTATGTATATTACTAGCTGACCCGACAGACGTTGTCCCGTCTTAACTATGATACCTACCTTACCTACCCTACCTACCTACCAACTTACCTACCCTACCTACCCTACTTATAAAATGTGCAATAAAAATATTTTTCTCATACAAACTTTGCCACCCCTTGTAACCCTTTTAGGGGTTGAATTTCCAAAAAATAATATGCCTATGTCCTTCTCATGAATGCAAACTACATATCTACATACCAAATTTCAGCAAAATCGGTTGGGTGGTTTAGGCGTGAAAAGGTAACAGACAGACAGACAGAGTTACTTTCGCATTTATAATATTAGTGTGGATATAATGATGTACTTTACTAGGTGAGAAGACGTCAGTTTGCCCGTATTTTTGGAAATGGAACATTAACGATTTTAACCTCATCCTGATATTTTATTACACAAATATCTCCGTTATAACTAACTGAAACAACATAATTATTACTTGCTAAACATTTATTTGATTATCAATCATTTTAATAAGCTCCTGACCATCATTTTTATCCTCATCTCTAAACTTCCCATGATTAAAGAAGTATTCAATCTCCTGTAAAGTTCTATCCTTAGTTTCTGGTAACATGAAGTACAAAAATACTAACGAAATTACCATAATTACACCTAATATGGTAAACGTCCCGTATACTTTGACAGTTGCCAGCAAAAATGGCGTCGTTTTTAAAGTTACTATGCTTGTGAATGATATTAATATCCCTGCTATCGTGGTCCCAGCTGCCCTGTGCTCCAAAGGGAATATTTCTCCAACTAAAGCCAAGGGAATTGGAGCACACGCAAAGTTAACTATCGCGAAATATATACAAAATAAGGCAGTGGGTATCCATGAGGTATTAGGAATAAAACCTTTAGATGCTAAGAAAAGATGGCAGCATGCGGCCTTAAGGACCAGAACTGCTACGAATCCAGTTGAAAATAACAGAGTTCGTCTTTTCATTATTCTTATAAGATACGATGAAAATGTAGCACTGACAGTAACGATTAAATCTAAACCTAAAGTGTAGTAAAACGAGCCATGGTTTCCAGAAACCTCGGATATTATCTGGACAGCATACGCAGGGAAGATATGTCTGCCAGTTGTTTCTAATAAAATGGCGGCAAACAGATAGTTCAAGACTGGCATCACAAAGTCTCTCTTGCCGAATTTCCGAAAGAAACTCTGCACTTGCTTGAGAACAGACATTTTTTCAGTTTTGATACGTTCCTGTTGAGCCTTGATCATTTCTTTCAGCTCTTTCGTCGATTGTTCCGTCTTCCCTCGGAGTCTGTAGAAGACTCTTCTGCTCTTCTCAAATCTTTTCTCAGAAGCCAGCCAGGAAGGACTTTCTGGCCACGTACAGACCATTCCAAAAGCCAGGAGATACGGAATCAAAGTGAGTACAGCCACTGTCCTCCAGTGGTAATAATGGCCCAAAAGATGGACCAAGGTACTGCCCAGATAGAGGGCCGCTGTCTTTAGATTGAGGAACATCCCACGATGGACAGGACTCGAGTACTCCCCTATCACTATGGCTCCTAATATTGATGTAGACCCTGCCGTGATACCTTCCAGGGCCCTTGCTGCAATTAGGCAAGTGACGTTTGTGGAGAAGTACATAAGTACCAGGCCCAAAGCACCTGGAATGATGTCCAGAATAAAAGCCATTCGCCGTCCGAAACGGTCCATGTAGTAGGAAGATGATAGGAATCCAGGTATCCAGGCTAAGCTGAAGGTTGCGGCTGCAAAAGAGCATTAATATTAGTCTTACATGTTTCAGTTTTAGGTAATGACTTCCCAAGGTTCCAAGGTGACACATATCGCTCATTTGCGAGAAGCTGCAGATAATCAATTTTATTGTACGATAATATTTTAAACTCTAAGTATCAGTTGTCGAGCCCCCAGCGCCCAACTCATTAAAAAAAAACTTGTAATTCAGACGAATATGGTCTTGCAATTACATAAACAACGAAATCCGAACATAGATTCTCAGTCGTATAAACACGACTCAGGCGGCACGGGCACGACAACATTTGTCGTATTAATCCGAGTGGGGCGGTTAAAGGCTTAAAGCAGCATTGAGAGTACGACTAGAATAATGCCACAACCTCTTCAGCTCCCTCCTTTTGCCTTAGCGTCACGTCGTTTTTGTAGCAAAAATAATAAAATTTGCCCGTGCATGTGAATACTTATACGAAGGTGGGTAAGTGTTCAGACACACTTATCCAAATAATCTGGTGTACGTTGTGTGTTTCACTAGTTGTTCATTATTGTACATTTAATTTAATACTAACATTAGGCTAAGATAAACTACTACTAACAATATATGGATGCAATAATTCCGAATAAAATATTTGAATTTGAATGTGAATACTATATTATTTTTTTGTGTGTTTTCGAATGTTTATTTTATAAATTTACTAGCTGACCCAACAGACGTTGTCCTGTCTTAACGATGATACCTACCCTACCTACCCTACCTACCCTACCTATCCTACCTACCCTACCTACCCTACCTACCCTACCTACCCTACCTACCCTACCTACCCTACCTACCCTACCTACCCTACCTACCCTACCTACCCTACCTACCCTACCTACCCTACCTACCCTACCTACCCTACCTACCCTACCTACCCTACCTACCCTACCTACCCTACCTACCCTACCTACCCTACCTACCCTACCTACCCTACCTACCCTACCTACCCTACCTACCCTACCTACCCTACCTACCCTACCTACCCTACCTACCCTACCTACCCTACCTACCCTACCTACCCTACCTACCCTACCTACCCTACCTACCTTACCTACCCTACCTACCCTACCTAACTTTTCTCACCTTTTAAACCTTCCCTGGACTACGACAAACATTTCAACACCAAAATCAGCTAAATCGGCCCAGCCGTTCTCGAGTTTTAGCGAGACTAACGAACAGCAATTGATTTTTATATATATAGATAGCCATTTCTAATCCCGGTTAAGGTAAGCTTGTCGAGAAATCTGTAAATACAGTTTTGTTTCTTTTAAAAAAATTAAGGAATGTTTCCTTTGAGTAAAAATATTTAAGTATCTTAAGGATTGTGCTTTCCCTCCAGGGCCCATTGATGTTTTTGACCCTGTTTAGAGGTCAAACCTATTACCATAAACCGGGCAAAAATTCTAAAAGACACACCCAATAACACTTTTCCAACCTGAGAATCTAAAGCAGTAACTCTCCCTAGCAGTGCGTGCTACCATCAGATAAATGAGGCTGCCTTAGTTTTTATTACTCTAGGAGTAAATTATAATTGTGGTCTTCGGTATGTACTGAAATAAATATTGCGTACTTACCTATCCAAGAAGACTGTTCCAAGGATGCCTTGATGGGGGAGTCTGGATCCTTGAGAGCTGGTAATAGGCAGGTGGTAAACCCAAGAAACATTCCCACCTCCAGCATCGTCAGAAGAACTCCTGACACGATCCATGCCTGCGTGAACAAAAGGAGCGTTTAAGGACCACTTTTACAATAAAAAGATTTTAAACTAGAAATTAAACTATTTTTTTTAAATAATCTGTTATTTAAATAAATGTACAGACGCCAGCACATCAAGCTACCCTAATATGCCAAATTTATTTGATAGATTTTTTACTTTATTTTGGACTTCTCTCGTGGCTAAGTACAGACGCCAGCACATCAAGCTATCCCTAACTGTCAAATTTTCTTTATTAAAAATGAACCTTATGTCTTTGCATTAAAGTTGAAATACTATCAAAGAAATTTGACAGATTGTGGTAACTTGATGTGCTGGCCTCTGTACTAACAGCCGCACAGGTCGATCCATCAGGTTAAGCTACGATTGCCTCTTAACGACTAATTAATTATTTAAATGAAAAAAAAAGATCCTACGTTACCTGTCTTAAAAATATGTTAGCCATCCTTGCACATATTAATACTTTTTAATTGAGATACGGTCTACCAATTACCTATATATAGTAGGTAATTTTGTATCTAGTTGATAAATATTTTTCTCATTTTACACCCACTTGGCATTAATTTTATGTAGATTAACTATGAAAAAGCAAAATTGCAATATTAACACTAAAACACATCCGTGTTTCTCTTTAAAACCAACAAATTTATAATTAATTACTTCATTATATAGATTTTATTTCAAGAATTAAAACAGTCATATTATAATGCTATAAACAAGGCCAATGCTACAAAACAACTGCTGATGTTTTAGTTAAAATAAACCATGCGAGTACTAATACCTGTTATTTACGTTAAATAAATAACTATCATAAAATTTATGTTATCAGATGATAATTGTGTTATCAGGGATGTACCTACCTATCTACACGGAACCTTATAAACCAAACATTAAGGATGCCTATTGAAAACGTTGCTTTTCAAGGCTTCTATTAGTTTATTTTTTGTGAATGGCATCTCTCAATTCAACCTAGGAGGTTGTCTACTGCTTTACCGGGCTTGTCTGTGGACGCCTCAATAAATTAAGGCCTCCAGGCAGAGCTTTAAAAAAAACTTACAAACTAAGGGACTACACGCTAAGGGTACCCCCCCTATGGGGTACAGAGCTTGGCTTAGGTCGTTGCTGAGGGATCCGATCCAACTTGTCCCTTGCAGTCCTACAAGGGACAAGTTGGTTCGGATATAAATTCATTCGCTTCTTGGAAGTGACATAAACCATGCACCACATAGCACTAGCACTACTCAATGGTGGAAACGATGTTCAGCATTTTGACAGTTCAACAATATTCATTGCGATATATAATTTGTGGTGCAGACAAATAGTTCGATAATATGAAGCAATGGATTAGCAATATCCTTTAAAATCATTCCGATTTTGATGTAGTAGGGTTTTGGGTGTGACACAAAAAGCGTCTAAAGCGAAAAGTAACTGATCGCTGTCACGATGGTCACTGATCTCAAAAACTACTAGACCTACAAAGATGAAATTTGGCACAGAGGTAGATTATAAGTAGGAGATGTCAGCTTAGAAAGGATTTTAGGAAACTCTTCATATAAAGGGGTGAAATAGGGGATGGAAGTCAGTAAGAAAAATTTTCATTATTGACGCGGGCGGAGTCGCTGGCAACACATAGAAATCGTATCTAAATATTATGCAGGCAATGCAGGCTTTGCAATTATGTATACATTAATCAATTCAGATAATCCCTTAAACGTGTACAACGAAGCCCTAGTATTTCATAAAACAATAAAGTTCATAAGTGTGTGTCATTACGTGCATTCATCTCTTAATTGTGTTGACATTAATAACAAACAGCTTTTCTGTATTGTTTATCTTACAAAATATAATACAAGCTGCCGTGTATTGTGTGTACGTTTCATAATCATTATCATCCTATATTGTGCTGGGGGACACACCTCCTCGCAGCTAGAGGGAGTGGGCCATAATCAACCACACAGCCACAGCGCGGGTAGGTAGATGTCATAGATTGTGTAAATTATAGATTGCAAAAAAATTGCATGCTTTAATTTTATTTGAGGAGCTCGAGGCTAAGTTCTAACAGCCGCACAGGTCGATCCGATCCACCAGGTTAAGCTACGCTTGCCGGGGTTGGCCGTGGATGGGTGACCATCTTTAGATACCGAGACTCCTCCGTGGCTCGGAAAGCACGTTAAACCGTTGTTCCCGGCTGTCATTTTGTGCATCTTTGACAGTCGTTACGGGTCGCCAGAAGCTCGAAAATCTGACAGCCAGTCTTACCAAGGGGTATCGTATTGCCCAGATACTGGGTTGTGGACGTCTGATAGGTTGTCGCTCCATGTAAAATACTGGTATTCAGCTGCATCCGGTTAGACTGGAAGCCGACCCCATTATTCATTATATGAAATTAACCACGTTCTCCAAAAAATGTCACTAACGACACGAAGGGCTGAAGAAGGAACATAAATAGTCTTAGTTAATAAAAGTCTGAACGGAAGGGACCGCTCCACCCAGAGCGGGAGGGTCGTCTTTGACCATTTCCCACCCTCAAAAAAAACGCCTTCCAACTATATTAACAACAATATGGAACGCAATAAAGAATTAAGAATAGAGCTCATCACATCTTATCTATGCAATTCAAACTCCCACAAAAATCATTAAAAAAATATTCGTCAGCAAAAATATTCACCTGCGACGAAGTGACAAAGAGGTCTGTTTAATTGGTCGGGCTGCTCGAGTGGCACTTGACCCACTGCCCCGTCCCTTTGTACGCTAACTATATAGTATGCAGTTTCAAACGTGGGGGCAGAAATAAGGTTTTAGTACGTTGTAAGATGGCTATCTAGATTGCTTTCTTGGTAACTAATAACGTTATTTGTCATATGAGGAACTAGCTTTTGCCAGCGATTTCGCCCACGTGTATGTAGGATATTAAAAAAAAAAAAAAAAAAAAATGAAAAATGTACGGTTCCCGTGAGATAATTCGCACGGGAACCGTACATTTTTCCGGGATAAAAAGTAGCTTATGCTTTTCCAGGCTATAATCTATTTTTGTGCCAAGTGTCATCCAGATCCCATAAGCAGTTTTATATACTAATACTGATTAGTATATTAATATAGATTTATGGTTTAGAGTTGAAAAGAACCTCCAAGAATAAATGAAGTTAAAAGTCCAAGTCATTGCGATCTTTCTTCTTTCTTTTTCGTGTGGTTAGGGAGTAACCTGGTGTCAGAGATCTTATGCTACTCCATGGGCTACTGGCTTAGTTTCACAGGAGAGGTGCATAGCAGCAGGTATGCACCAGACATCCCCACATGAATCCAAAAAGTCAGAGGCCTCAAAAGTCAATCTGACCTCAAGAACCAAGTTACTGGGTAATACGATACCCCTTAGTAAGATTTATTGTCAGTCATTTGGGTTTCTGACTACGTAGAAGATCTACGAATCCGTCAGTAGCGACTTCTGAGGCACGGAGGCGATGACACACAATAGGCAAAATAGCTTATCTTCATATCTAAATATTCATATCTAAAAGCTAAATTAAGACCTTTATCCTGCATACAGTGTAATGCATGAACTTCGTGGTAATAAACAATTTATTATTATTATTACGATATCTATAACCAAATCCTTACCAATTTATTTTTACTATAAATTATTTATTTCAATACAGCACAAGAAAGGCACTTTTGAATGTCGAAATGAACAGGAAATAGATTTGATTCTAGTCACCCTTTCCAAAAGGTAGTTTCGTATGGAGAAGAATGGGCAAGAAACTCCACCTTATAAATGCGAGAGTAAGTTTGTTTGTGACCTTTTCACGCCTAAACCGCTGAACTGATCATCCCAAAATTTTGCCTTCTATGTTGTCAGGTTTACAGACATGGATCCCAAAAAAACGGTTGTCGAAAAAGTACTGTTTCCGAGGCAAGCAACAATAACTTTCTAATGATAACAGATGGCGCAACGTGTCTTTCGAGTCATGATTGAATTATATTATTAGAGGCGTTTATGTATACCAGACAACATCGGTACGCTCTCGTGAAACAAGTAAGTCTTGATTAACGCCTAGGTATGACTGGAAAGGGTATGAGGTGGACGCGTTAACCAGTTTTGCGCAAGATCTGGGGCCTAGACAAGTGTCAATCGCTCCTTGTCGATTCGATTTCGAAAATTGTTGATCGAAAAATTCGTTATCGGTCAAGATTGCCACTTCTCAACGCATTTGTATGGGAATATTGATGGAGTTTCGTTACACAATTTTACATTTTCTAGCACTTAGCGATCGAAAACGATTGATCACGTGACATTTCGAAAGCTTATGCCAATTTCATTCATTTTGGATTTATATTCTAATTTCGTTATCGTTAGTGAAAATGCGACTGTCTTGGTCCTCAGATGACCTACTTGAGCGTCACTATATTAGGTACTAGCACTTTGCCCGCGGCTTCGCTCCCGTGCTCTTTCCCGTGGGACCCGTTATTTTTCCCGGGATAAAAAGTAGCCTATGTTACTCCTAGAAAACTAAGCTTTCCAACGGTGAAAGAATTTTTAAAATCGGTCCAGTAGTTTTTGAGCCTATTCATTACAACCAAACAAACAAACAAAGTTTTCCTCTTTATATTATTAGTATAGATCTGAATTTTATCTAAAATTTCTGTACTTACCATTATTACAAAGAAAGGTTTGACATTTCTGTAAAATAACTTCTCTCAGCTTAGAGCATTAAAGTTAACCCAACGAGCCGAAACTTCGCAGCTTCGCCTGGAAAATCTTTCTACCGACGCCGATGTGTACCACACAGTCATTGGAAAAATAAAGATGGCGGTCGCTCCGTGTTTGCGGAGCGACCGCCATCTTTATTTTTACTAAAACAGTTTAAAATTAAATTATTTTGATACTTAAATTCAAACTGTTTTAGTAAGAACAGAACTCTATTATTTAATACATAAGAAAACAAAGTGTAATCAACAATTACAGGAAACATTTAACCGTATATATAATATTATAATAGCAAAAGTTCACTCATTCATATATACAAAGGCCAGCACATCAAGTTACCACAATCTGTCAAGTTTCTTTGATAGTATTTCAACTTTATTGCAAAGACATAAGGTTCATTTTTAATTGAGAAAATTTGACAGTTAGGGATAGCTTGATGTGCTGGCGTCTGTACATTCATTCACTGATTAATCACGAAAACTCAAAAACTGTTGGACCTACGAAGATGAAATTTTGCACAGAGGTGGAATATGAGTAGGAAACGTCAGTTAGGAAAGAAATTTAAGGACCACCTATTTCACCCCTCCTTAGGTGGTTAAAGTTTAGATAAAAAAAAAAACAAGATTGTCGCAAGCGGAGCCGTGGGGAACAGATAGTGTTATTATAAAAAGTTTAAAACACCTATGAATGTACACAAGCCAGCACATCAAGTTACCCCAATCTGTCAAGTTTCGTTGATAGTTTTCCATCTTTATTTCAAGCACAATAAGTATCATTTTCAATTGGGATAATTTGACAGTTAAGGTTAGTTTGATGTGTCTGTACCTAACAAAAACACGAGTTACACAGCGTTTGCTCAAGGAAGGTGTAATGTTTCACGCCTCACGCCCCTTTGAGAACATTACGCTGAAATAAATGGAGGATACGCAGTCAGATAAGAAACGAGGCGGCTTTTAATTAAATTTTTATAATTAACCTTTCTTTAGGGAAGTTTTCTGAGAGATATGACGTAGATTGATAGATCTTTCAGGTACATAACATCACGCCTTGTATCCCTGAAGGGTAGGTAGAGGTGTACCTATATTACAGCCACATTTTTTTACACACCCCTTGGTAAGACTGGCGGTCAGACTTTCAGGCTTCTGACTACCCGTAACGACTGTCAAAGATCTACAAATGCCGGACCAACGGCTTAAAGGTGGGTACTGACCAACGTTACGTGGTGTAATGGACCATTCGCGGCGAATACGCGGTGTCAGTACAAACGGCGTAACATGCTCGTCAAAACTCTGTGCTCCGCTTTCGCCGTTTATTATAATGCTCCAGATGAGCTGGGTTCCACAACACTTCCTCTTCTCTGTATTTTTCTATAAAATATAGAGTTTTTTCTTGGGTCCACTCCATGTTTTAAGAACGACGAGTACCAGAGTAAATACGATAGGAACGACGTGTGATTACTCGCGACGTCCGTGCGCTCGCGACGACTTGCAGGAGCGTACTGTAACCGAACCGCGTAACACTCAAAGGATTCGCCAAAAAACCGACAGCCGGGTGGAGCGCTCCCAGCGAGCAACGAACGGCTCGTTGCTCGCTGGTTTCCCCGTAACACGGCGTACTGACTGCACGAAGGCTCGCGGTGTAACACGTAGCATTACGCCGCGTAACGCCGGTTAGTACCCACCTTAAGGTGCTTTCCGAGGCACGGAGGAGTCTCGATATGTAAAGATAGAGAGAAATTGTTTGTTTTGGGATATCTTCAAATGACCTCTCCCGCTCTGGGTGGAGCGGAAGGGAGTGTCAGACTCTTACTGACTAAAACCCATCCGTGTTCCTTCCTTAGCCCTTTATGTTACGGGGCATCGGTAATTTTTCGGACAACCCAGCTGAGTTGGAAGGTATTTAAGCCCATGAAATACCTAGTAGGTGGTAACCTCTTTGGTGAAGATCAAATTAGTTATGGACAAGAAGTATAAAAACTTTGCACGGCTATTCTCTTAATACTCGTAATAATATAATGTACTAGCTGCTCCCGCGCTTTCATCTGCTGCTCGGCTCCTATTGGTCGTAGCGTGATGTTACACAGTCTATAGCCTTCCTCGATAAATAGACTATCCAACACAAAAATAATTTTTCAATTCGGACGAGTAGTTCCAGTGATTAGCGCGCTCAAACAAAAAAACTCTTCAGCTTTATAATATTAGTATAGATATCAGTCTATAAATCATATAGCTGCAGCCGAATGATAAATCATTATTTTTGGAAGACGCCATTTTAGTCCACAACAAAAAATTAAAACCGTCAAAACAAAAAAATAAAATCAAAATCAAATTATTTCCTTGACTAGAAAACTACTATACTATAGGTAGGAAACAACCTATCACTAGGAATTACACCCAAAGCCTGGAGCAAAACCTAGTTAAAACTAATCCCGCTTCAATTTAAGCATTTCCCGGGGCATAGCTTACCACACATGCACTACACACACGCATGCACACTCGTTCTATCGACACACACACACATTCGTAAATGGTGTGTATGTAAAGCAAGGGGTGACGCACACTGCTATCCATTTCCTTAGGGTGGGAATGATTGCACCGCGTTGCATTAAACTGAGATTACCAGATTCAGGCGTTATATTAATATTGTTGTGTCAACGCTATATAAAGTGAAGTGAATAAACCATCACAAAGTATCCTATTTAAGCCAGATTTCACCTTTGAAATTGAATGCATAAACCATGATTAAGAACTGTCAGTGTCATTATTTTATGTGTGACAGCCTTTGAACGTGGTTTAGAGTTGGTGATCATGTTCGGTTTCATCATCATCTGCCTGCCTTTTCCCAACTATGTTGGGTTGGCTTCCAGTCTAACCGGATGCAGCTGAATACCAGTACTTTACATGGAGCGACGGCCTATCTGACCTCAACAACCCAGTAACGGGGTAATACGATATCCCTTGGTAAGACTGGCAGTCAGATTTTCGGGCTTCTGACGACCCGTAACGACTGTCAAAGATGCACAAATGACAGCCGGGACAAACGGCTTAACGTGCTTTCCGAGGCACGGAGGAGTCTCGGTATGTAAAGATGGTCACGCATCCACGGCCAACCCCGGCAAGCGTAGCTTAACCTAATGGATCGACCTGTTCATGTTCGGTTTCTTAGGTTAAATTCACACGTCTTAATCATCTAACAGAATGCAAATGAAGCAAAATATTACTATTTTGTCGTTCCATATGCATTATATCAATGCATACTAACTTATCATAAATTTTCAAGTGATTGTAAACCTTAATTCAATGAAAATTGAATTCAAAATTATTGATTGAGAAATTTTGAGTATTGTGGTAACTTGATGTGCCGGAGACTGTACTTTGTCTGTTCTTAAACTGTCAGTTGTGTAAACATTAGATTTCCCTTTTGTAAGACTTTTGATTGGTTGTATGATTATTCATAATAAAATTGTTTAAAATTTAAAAGTAAGTGCGTTCTGTTTGGTAAAGTGTGCAAATCAGTTTGAACTTTACAATGACAAGACAATGTCTTGACAGCAGTGATAGCCTAGTGGTGTGACCGCCGGACTGCCAAGTCATAGGTCTCGAGTTCGAACCCAAGGCACGCACCTCTGATTTTACTGATTCATGTGCGGTTATATAATTATCTTTTGCTGAAAAATCTGTGAAAGAAAACATCATGAGGAAACCAGCATGTTTGAGAGATATTTCTCAACAGCATGTGAAGCTACGTCAGAGGCCCATGGGCAGCATAAAAATTCTGACACCAGGTTAGTCACAAACCACACGAAAAAGAAGAAGAGGAATGTCTTGTTTTACATAATTCAAGCAAAGTTGACAATATTTCAGTATAGCAATATTTCTAATTTATTTTGAAAACAATAATAGATCAACTTATTACGTCCTGGACCTTTTCAGGAATTGTGATCGTCTTGTTATTTTATGGAAAATCCACGAATAACTTGGATAACAATATCCAACGTAAGAAGTTGCTCAAAATAAGTCGTTCAGTACGTCTCAAAATAGAGTTTTCGACGTTATGTCTCAAGGACCAAGATTAAGAAAATCAAGGTAAGCCTAAATGGTCTAAAGTTTTCTGAATTATTAATTACAGCACACCGCACGAAACCACCCTCTAAAAGCGGTAATTTTTCCTAATAGAATTTGTGGCGTCAAAAGTGCGTCGAGCGCTCAACATCTGTCACGGAGTGCCTTAAGCCAACGGTTTTCATACGTCATGTGTGTCGAAGCGCGAGTTCACGGTGTTTATGTGTACAATGTCGTTTCTAGGAGCGACCGCCGAGGCGTATCAATTCTCGGTTAATTATACTACTAATCACTCGATTTAACAGCAAATTAAGGCACTAATCGAGCCTTTATTAAGCTTTCAAAACCCGTCCAAACTAAACTAAGTCATAAAAAATAAACCTTCAAATACACCATCTTAAACCCAGTTTACACGGTGCAACTTCCCGCCTCCATACATTTGATTATGTTGCTATAAACGCAGTTAGCACGCCGAGTGACGTCAGTCTACGCTGATGACGTCACCGACGTGGCGCACTATTATACAACTATAATATTTAGTTTATGTTTCTATATCCTTGATGACAGTTATGGGTTAATGAAGAAGAGTTATGTAGTAGCTTAATCTTAAATCCATAATGCTTATTTTAGTGTTATCTTTCGTAGTAATAATAAAGCATACCAATTTATATTGTATTGAATACAGAATTTATACAGAATTGATTTGTTGCAAGGCTGCAAGGCAGCGGGTTTTAGGAAGGAAGGAACATGGATGGGTTTTAGTTTACAGCAGTAATAGCCTAATGGTGTGACCGTCTAGTGGTGGGACTGCCAAGTCATAGGTCTCGAGTTCGAACCCAAGACCTCTGAATTTTACGGATTCATTTGCGTATTGTGTAAATTATCACTTGCTTCAAAATCGGTGAAGGAAAACATCGTGAGGAAACCAGCATGTCTGAGAGATATTTCTCAACAGCATGTGAAGCTAAGTCCATGGGCAGCATAAAAACTCTGACTGCAGGTTAGTCACTATCCACACCATAAGAAGAAGAGGTTAGTAAGAGTCTGACACTTCCTTCCGCTCCACCCGAGCGCAAGAGGGCATTCGACGATTTCCTTCCCTCAAAAAAAAGGTTGCATAGTTGTTTTTTGGCGCGAGTTCTTTTATTGAAACTTGAGCAAGCGAAGAGTTTCAAGTTTCATGAAATAAGTGACCATTTTTTTTTTTTTTTTTTTTTTATTCGTTCCCGATGGAACAGGCTAAGGTCTGAGACCATGCTGCCTAGTCATCAGTTAACATTTTTCTTGTAGGGTAGATCCAGTTCAATTCATCAGTACGTTAATCCATAATGTTGGGAAATCCAATAAAATTCATTAGTTTTATATTTATCCTTGTAAGTAATTCCAGTTTATGTCATTAGTATTTATCCATAAGTAATGAAATCCAGGTAAATTCATCAGTTTCTTATTTTCCATCTAAAGTTAATCCGTATAAAGTCTTCAGTATATTTCAATAAAATCCATGTTTAAGATTTGTTATTCCATAAAATCTTTGAGTCAAGTCCAAGTATTTTTCATTCAATGTTTGTGTTATTTTGTAAGAGCCGAGTGTCAAGTCCGTAATAATACTATTTTTTTAATCCCAACTGACAGGAAGCAAGAAGCAACTGCTAAGTCTGTTTGTAACTAAACAGTACCTACTTTCCAGTTTCCACTCCACTTCCACAGATCCACAGTACATATATAATCTAACCTATATAAACGAATTCATATCATTACAAATACAAATTATATTTAAGAAAGTCAATGAAAAGATATTTACATGACGGAGGGACAGTATTATTACCACCATCGTCCGACATAATGTAGGCGTTTTAGCTAGGGTGATCGAGCCAGAGAAACAGCAATACACAATAATCACGTTTATTAATTTAATCCGAGATAATGACACCGACGAAACGAATGACAGTTCCTATGGTGGAGGTACTGTTCTCATCGACGGCAGAATGGTAAGTGTCCGCTCGTCCCAACGCTCCTCCATCAGCTAGGCTCTGTCATGGCGCGATACTCGCAGAGGAAACACGTCATCGCGACGGTGCTGCCACCTCTCGGAACTCGCGCTGCGCTTCGTTTAGTGTCTAGACTAATGACTGTCTCCGACACGGCCATCCTGCATTACACACGACCTCGTGTGTTTATTCTGTAACAAGATAAACATAGCACAGTACATACCGTTCGGTCACTCCTGACAAAGCTTTAGTACTAACTAGGGATTGAACAGGAAATGAAAACAGTAGTTTAACTTCATTTCTGGACTTTAATTCTAAATTAACAAACCGAAACTAAACCTTTTGATAACATAAACGATTAGATTTAAAAAAAAATGCTAGAACACCCATAAATCATTCTTAGAGCATCACTGAACACAAAGCAGGAATCTTATTCGTGGCCTGTGGCTTTTCGTTAAGCCCCTTCAACAAACCTCGCGTTTGCTTAATCGAATTCTCATGAATTCCGAGTCCCACGGACTCTATGGCCTCTACAAGACCCGACCTCCGCCAGAGCCACCCGCGCACCGCGTATCCACGGACTACACAAAGCAGATACCGACTTCTAATGGACTACGGCTACGAAATGGCTACTGGTACGGTCCGACCAGCCGAACTAAGATTCACCACTATCACTCAGCTCGACCTCTTCTACTTCAAGTGGTACTTGGCCCTCGGGCATCCGCCTTAGCCTGTCATGAGCGTACTTGTAAGTACGCTTAGAATTTAATGCTCTCAATGTGTAGCGATCCCCGTCTAACACCTCTACGACTTTAAATGGTCCCTTATATTTGGGGTCCAGTTTAGTTTGGTTGCGTTCTTCGTTTTGAAGTAACACAAAGTCACCCACAGAAAACTTATCCAGTCTCGCCTTAGTGCTATCAAACAGTTTCTTGTCGTATTGGGCAGACTTTTCTATTAAAAGAGCTGCGTTTTCCCTAACTTGTTCTAAATCTACGTCACTATCGTCGTTATTAGCCATTAAACTAAGAGGACGCGCGACTCTACCAATCAGTAATTCGAGTGGACTCGCTTTTGTAACCCTATTGACAGTACAGTTCAGAGCGAGTTGCACATCACCTAACGCATCCTGCCATGACCTATCTTCGCTCGTTTCAACCGCGGTTAACATGGATTTTAATGTGCTCATTGTGCGTTCCACTTGACCGTTAGCTCGCGACGACCCGGTTGCTATTAAATGGAGTTTAATGTTTTTACTGGCACAAAATTCCTTAAACTCGTGACTCGCAAAACAACGACCTTGATCCGCGATAATGCGTACCGGTGCACCAAACAATGACACGCTCTTAGTCACCGCTTTGATACTACTGGCGGTATCAATATGCATTGTAGGATGTAAAAGGACAAACTTTGTGAACGCATCAATGAGTACAAATACGTACTCCTTGTTATCGCATTTTCCGCTGAGCTTACCAGTAGCATCAATGTGCACCGTATGCCAGGGCAGCGTAGCTTTTGGAATTGGGTGCAACTCGGCCTGCACCTTACCAGAATTCGCCTTAGCTACCTTACACGTAACACAACTATCCACGAACTTACGAACATAGCGAGACATACCCTCGAACCAGTAGTGGTCGTAGAGCTTCTCAAGTGTCTTCTCCCAGCCCAGATGTACTATGGAGTCATGTATGTTGTGAACGACTGACCATCTTATACTACGAGGCAGCACAGGCAGACATTTTGTCTTGCGGTTGCGTTGAATTTTACGATAGAGTAAACCGGAACGTACCTCATATGTCTGTGCAATTTCGTTCTTAAGCTCGCCATTATTTAATTGAGCTATGACGTTTTGTATCTCCTTGTCCCGCTGTTGTTCAGCTAAAAGCCAGTTACCGGAAAGTTCAGTTAAATCAACATACTTCTGCTCCACCTTGGTAACCTCTCTTGCCTGGGGATGGGGTAGATGATTGCGAGAGAAAAAGTCAACGTGGGCCATACTCTTACCGGCTCTGTAGACAACATCGAAATCGAACGCTTGCAGGTAAGCCCACCAACGATGTACTCTCGGCAGCAGATCTATCTTGTCTCGAGAGGACTTTAAAGAATTACAGTCGGTTACTACAACAAACTTCCTCCCATGTAAGTAAGAACGGAAATGCTTTACACCATTTACCACCGCTAACGTCTCCAACTCATATGAGTGGTACCTCGACTCAGCAGGGGTAGTGCGCTTGCTGTAATAACCAACCACGCGTCTCTTACCTTCTACTATCTGTAACAGCATAGCTCCATAACCGTCCATGCTCGCGTCCGTATGCAGTTCCGTTGGATAAAGAGGGTTATAAATCATCAATACAGGCTCTGTTGTTAAAATAAAAACTACCTTTTGTCGTATCTCTTCGTGATTGGCCTTCCAAACAAATGGGCATTTACCTGAAGTCAATCTGTGTAAAGGTGCCATTATCCGAGAAAAATTGGGAATGAACTGCCTAAAATAAGAAGCAAGCCCAATAAATTGCCTAAGCTGTGTTACAGATTCGGGCGGAGGTAAAGCACTAAGTGCCTCTATTTTTTTTTTGTTTGGTGGAATTTGACCCGCCTCTACTTCATAGCCCAGGAACTGTACACGTGTTTTTAAAAACGAGCATTTTTTGAGATTAAGTGAAAAGCCTGCTTTAGATAAAACCTCCAAAACCGTGTTTAACCTCTCTAAACCCTCTTCTTCGGTCCCTGATATAATTAAAATATCGTCGACGTAAACAATGACGTAAGCATGAGCTAACTCACCCAACGCAATCATCAATGCGCGCTGAAAAACCGAAATAGCGTTACGTAGACCGAAAGGCATAGCTAAGAATTCATACTGTCCGTCAGGCGATACAAACGCTGTTCGTTCAATAGACTCTTCGCTTACCGGTATCAAATGAAAGACACTAGCGCAATCAAGTTTGGTGAAATAATTAGCCCCGTCAAGACGTGAAATCTGTTCAGATATCAAAGGTAACGGGTAGCTATCCGGAACAGTATTTTTGTTTAACTCACGATAGTCAATACACATACGCTTTGAACCGTCAGACTTCTCAACCAATAACGCGGGACTCGCAAAAGGTGAATTACTTGGTCTTATAATTCTGGCATCTAATAACTCATTCACTCGTTCGCGCATTACTTTTCGTTCTTCCGGCGAGCAACGGTAAGGCCGCCTTTGTACCGTTTTATTTGGATCTATCAAGCGAATATTTAATTCATAAGTGTTAACGCGGGTAGTTGGAAAACCAGTAATAAAATATTTCGATTTTTTTTCTAAAATACTGACAAGTGAATGTTTACGTTCAGTTGAAATGTCAGTGTCTATATCGTCAAAGTTGTTTATACCAGTCTTAGCACTTTTTACAGCACACGAGTGAATAACATTGCACTTTGTCAGCGTAAACTCGTTCGCACTTATTTTAAGGACAAAACCGGAAAATAAAATCTCGCGACCTATCATAATATCGCTGCGTAAATAAACGTCCGGCAACACGTGGAATAAGATTTCTGTGGGATAGTTGTTGATTTCTACGTTACACAAAACCTGTTCAGTGCTACTAACTTTTTTATTACCTATTCCTATCAGTGACACTACATTGTTAAAACGTTTACCACACAATTTCTTAGCAATACTTTCTTTAACTAATGAGCACTCGGCTCCTGAATCAAAGTGAAATATTATGGACTGACCGTTATGCGTTAGTGATCCTGAAGGGGGCTCGACCATGCACAGGTCGACTCGGCGTTCAACCCGGGGTATGGTGCTCGACGCGGCAGCGGCGGCGGCGGCCGGGGCGGCGCGTCCACAGCGCGAGGCGATGTGTCCCGGCTGTCCGCACTTGAAGCAGATTAGGGCTCCTTTTGGCGTCGGCTGCTGAGTCGCACGAGTTTGCACAGTCGATGGCACAGGATTCTTTTTAACGTCCTTCCCTTTAAAACGACAATCCACTTGTTTGTGTCCGGGTTTCCCGCATATGTAGCATTTAAACGACGGCGTTGTCATACGGGCTCGCTTCGCATCATCTGCAGTATCGGTCGCGCCTTGTTGTAGTTTGCGTTTGAGGTAAGAATATGCTTGCAATTCTTGTTGTAGATTATGGCGCGAATTAATCTCTGTGGTGAAAGCCAGTCGCTGTAATCGAGAATCAATTTGTGCCAAATGAGCTAGAACAACAGACACAGCGATTTGTTCAGTACTTGCATTCTTCCAGCGATTCATCAGAGACGATATTAAACGGCTGGCATAGGCTGCGTAGCTTTCTCCCTCGTTAGGCTTATTGGCGCTCAAGTGAATAAGCGTAGCCGGGATAGTCTCCGTCGGCACGAACCTCGCAGAAAAAAGCTCCTTGAATTGTAGCCAAGTTATTCCGGAGTAGGTAACTTGTGACAGCCACGTTGACGCGGCTCCTTTTAAGGCTTTGCTGAGCGCGACGATTAGCTGGGATCCTTTTAGCGGGTTATCAGAGAGGCACAGGTCGGCGGTTACACACCATGATTGTGGATCAGCTTCTCGCTTGTCTGGATCAAACTCGGGCAGGGTCACATTGTTGCTCGCTCGCGGCACGTTAAGGGCTTGTATCAGCGAACGCATTTGCTCGTTTTGCATTTCAAGCATCATCCGCCATTGTGGAGCTTCAAGGTTATCACCACGTGTTTCCTCATTTGCTCGATTTGATCCCACTTCTGATGACGGAGGGACAGTATTATTACCACCATCGTCCGACATAATGTAGGCGTTTTAGCTAGGGTGATCGAGCCAGAGAAACAGCAATACACAATAATCACGTTTATTAATTTAATCCGAGATAATGACACCGACGAAACGAATGACAGTTCCTATGGTGGAGGTACTGTTCTCATCGACGGCAGAATGGTAAGTGTCCGCTCGTCCCAACGCTCCTCCATCAGCTAGGCTCTGTCATGGCGCGATACTCGCAGAGGAAACACGTCATCGCGACGGTGCTGCCACCTCTCGGAACTCGCGCTGCGCTTCGTTTAGTGTCTAGACTAATGACTGTCTCCGACATACATATTATATACACTTAACAAAAAAATATAATTGATCTACACCATGAGTTGGACAATGGGCAAAAATGTATGGAACGTGGTACCCGCTCCAATAGTCCTCATTAATATATCATTGAATAGACATTTTGATGCAGAAAAACGTCTACCATGGCGCCTGTCCCTATTCACGTTTGGAAAGCAGTAATCTCACTATCTATACTTATTATTATAAAGCTTTAATCTCAGGAACTGCTAGTCCGATTTAAAAAATTCTTTCAGTGTTAGATAGCCCATTTATTGAGGAAGGCTATAAGCTATATATCATCGCTACGCTACGACTAAAAGGAGCCGAGCAGCAGGGGTGAAACCACGGGGAACAGCTTGTGTTTTATAAATGATGAAGAATTTATTACAAACTACTTATATAAGTAAAATAAAGCTAGAATAACATGATATAACACATTTAGGATTCTATTATTAAAAAAAGTAAGAAAACAAGCATTCTTTAAATACAAAACATATATTTTATCAATAAGTGAGTAGATTTAAAACATTACATATCGGTATCAACTATAACAGCATTGAGGAGAGATGCCGGAGCAGTAAATCCCGTATGCCTCGCATAGCCTAAGTACCATACGATGGACACTATATGTGCACAAGTGCCGATCGTACGTCGCCCGGTTAAACATGTGCAATACTGTTGGACAATATTATTTGCACTGCTGATTAATATATAACAAAAATATGTTTTTACACGGACATGTCGCGACTGGATTCGTCCACGCAAAAGCCAGGCATCTTCGTGTATGCCATAGTCTGGCAGATCATCAAGTGCTCCCTCTCTGTACGTTTCAATTATATATAGACCATTTGATAAATGCTCGGCACAGTAAGATCTTGCCAGCTTGAGTTGGTATGTACCTAGCGCTAATAGAATTATATCCTCCTCCGTCATTGAAGGGAAGTTTTCAATCTGGCTCGCTTCCATCCTCTGAAAATCTACTCTTCTGTGGTTAAGCCGTTTTCTCTCTACATACATATGCAGAAGATTCGGGGTATCTATTTTCTGCCTTATTATATGGACGAATTCGTCTGCGTGTACGCTATCCACGATGGGTTGGTGGAAGTGATTCGTGATAGCTGCGGCAATCTTAAAATCAGTGAACATATTGGGCAGTGACTTATTAAAATATTTTTGCCGCAAGAGCTTAAAATCACGTTTAAACCGGCCATTTGCCACTTCCACAACCCACCGGCAAAGCGTTACCGATCGAGCTTCGTTGGATTGTTCAGTGGTCAGCTGTGTCTCTTGGCGGTTCTTTGTTGGTGGGACATAGGATTCATACCCACATTCATCAATGAGGTCCAAGCTGTCCCTAAAACCTCGATCTAATATAAAAGCATCGTTTGTTCGGAGTAACCAATGTAATGGATGTTGTCCATCATTCATAATATCGCCCATTATTTGCGCATCTGTTTTTGTTGCAGCGTATGGACCCATTACATCCAATATATATCCATCAGTACATACAAGTAGGAAAGGTTTCAGTAGATTCTGAAACTTGTGTAAACTGTAGGATAATCTTTGGAATAAAAAGTTCGAGCTTTTATTTATGTAAATGTAAGTACCATCACCAATCAATAATAACTTATCATTATTTTCATTTCCAAATAATGCTTTTGGTATAGTTAGATTTTTTTCCAATAATTGTTGTCTGTCAATGTGATCCACTCCCAAATGCAGTCCGACATAATTGTTACTGAGACACTCCCTCACAATAACCAATAAACGTTCGAGCTTTCGTCGTGACATGTTAAATAATGTCGCAAGTCTTTCATTTGGCTCCCCAGAACGCAGTTTTGTTAGATAAATACCTAATGCAGTTCTCGGCTCTCTACATCTTTCATTTAGTGCAGGTGTTTGTACCAATATATTATCAAACTCTTCGCACTTGCGTCCTGTCCAAAAGTGCATTTCTTCGTTGGTTAAAGCGCCTCTCGTGTTGAAGTCTAGCCGAGGTCCACGTTGTAAGGCCATTCTTAACATGTCACAAATGTCAGTAAACTGTTCTGTATTAAAATCATGAGTGACATTACATGTTTGAGGTAGCTCATCCCAAACGTTGTTCTCTAAGTGCTGTGTACACACTCTTGCACCATTTGGAATATAAAGCTTATATTCACAAAAGATGTGAGTTTTAATTGTTATTGGGATTCGATGGCGAGTTGCGTTTGGACAGTTGTTAAATATACAACGCCGTGGTGTGTTTGGAGCACGTGTATACTCTGAAACTTGAAATTCCTGAACATTTTGCACAGCTTCCGGCACTGCTTCCGGCATTGCATCCGGCACTGCTTCCGGCATTGCATCCGGCATTGCTTCTGGCACTGCATCTGGCATTGCTTCAGGCATTGCTACGGGCACGGCAGGGTTCGCATGTCTTCTCACTGCATTATCAGCGGACTGCCAACATCGGTGACACACACGTCGTGTGCCATCGAATACCACCTGAAAGTAGTAAAAATATGATTTAATATATATTTTTTTGGAACTAAGCTAAAAAACTGAGAAAACAACGTCACGTAAATACAAAATATTAAAGTGGCGATCGTAACCTAACAACACTTTTGTTATAGTAAGCGCAGATTCAATAAAGTCGTCGGGCCATAAATCATTTCTCTATGTCCATCTTGCTTGCACTTATAAAGCTTATGGAACGCTAATGCAAAATAATAGGGCATTGGAATAATAAAAGTGACTTTCGAATGTCCGATGACTCCACACGTGCGCACAGTGTCCAGGTAGCTAATATCGAGTTAGAAAGGATAAGCCCTTTTCTTTGTACTGCTAACCATTATCTATTGTTATTGGTAATGACCGTCATAAGTGGCAGCACCTGTGCTATACTTAGATTAAGAGTATAAACGGCACGGACGAAGGGATGATGAAATAAAACCACACCTTGATTATAATAATGGAAGTGCTTACCTCCAGAACAGCATGTTCATGAATAAACGCAGCGAACTCAGGGCGCGTTCTTGACAGATTAGTTGTCAAAACATGTTGTTGGTATCTTCTGGTATATAAAGCTCGCCGACACATTACACAGTTGAGACGTTCCATTGCGATATTCCAGTTCGAAAAGCAAATCAGTATAGTCCACAACACTAGCACAGGTCAGCGTTAATTAGAGCGGGTAACAAGTCCAGTAGGAGCGCAGGGGTCAGTAGTTAATAAAACCGAGTTATGAAAGCACAAAAGAAACTCAAACAGCAGCTAAACGTCGTCACGAGCGCAAAACGAACGAGCGACTGACGCAGGACGCGAACACGTCTGGTGTCAGTCGATCCCCTCCTCTCCCTCCCCCGCTGCTCTTGCGCACACCCCGCGCTCAGGAGCAACGGGACTCGAGTTAAAATGAGGAGTGCATGGCAAAGTCTTACGTAAAAACGTTATTAATAGAAAACATGAACGGAAATGCCGAAAATATTACCTTGGTACTCATTTTCTTACATAAATAAGTGGTAACTAATATACTCGTATATGTATGTTTATCGCCGGGGCCACGAGACTGTCTAAACAGGTTACTGTGGCCCTGGAAAGCAAAGGGAAACTGAAGGAACAGGGTTTTTATTAGTTAGTAAGACTGTCGTTTATCTTCAAACGCAATCAGATTTGAGAGTGGCGGCTATAGTAAAAATTGTTCCTCTTGGTAAGACCTTTTAAACGACACTACAATCATATCTATTGGAGCCGGGTACCATTTTGCTCATTCTTCTTTGGTATAGAAATTTGATTGTAATAAACAGAAGGACTGAAATTGCCAGTTCTACCAAATACTACTAGTTTAGATTTAAGTGCATTTATATCTAGATTTAAATAAGAAAAGTATGTGCACAATCCTTCCAATGCCTTATTAAGGCACTGTGTCATATCTTTGAAATTTTTCCCAGACAAATACACAACTAAATCATCAGCAAATTGAAGATTTTTTACTTTGGAACCTAGAATCAAATTTAAACGATGTATGTACAAAATGAATATTAATGGAGACAGAATTCCTCCTTGACAAACTCCTACCGAAGCAAATCTTGGCCCATGTAATTTACCATTATATCTAACATAAACTTTTCTTTCAGTTAAGAATTCATGGACCCAGTGGACAACTTTGTTTGGAATTCCAATAAGAAGTAATTCAGAACAAAGGACATCAATATTTACACTGTTAAAGGCTCCAGCAACGTCAAAAAATACTGACATTAAGCAATCCTTGTTATTTAAACTATTTTGGATATCAAGCTGTAACTGACAAATACTTTCACGAGCTGATGTTCCCCTACGAAAACCAAATTGATTAGCAGGTAAAATATTGTTTTGTTCTATGTAAAATTCAAACCTTTGTTTTATTAATTGTTCAAAAATTTTACCAACACAGGATGTTAGAGCAATAGGACGATAGGAATCTGGGTTAGACTGAGGCTTATCTGGCTTTAAAATTGGTACCAAACAATCAGACTTCCATGGATGAGGTATATCATTGTTCAACCACAAATTATTCAATATTTTGAGAAAAGTGTGCAAACCCTTATCACTAAGTTTTTTTAACATAATGTATGGAATACCATCCAGTCCAAAAGCACTATCTTTTCTAGAATAAACAGCAGACTTCAATTCTTGTATCGAAAAAGGTTTTACTAAAAAGATATTTTCAGAGTTTGACTCACTGGCAATGGGGAAATTTGGCTTATTATTTACATAATCTGGGGTAAATTTTTCCAGAAAATCCTGAATCCAATCAACATCATCATTGTTGCAAGAATATGTTTTATTAAATTTCCGCATATATTTCCAGATTCTGGACAGAGGCGTACATCGATTAAAGGAGCTGCAAAGTTCAACCCAACTATTTGATCTTTCTATTTTCAAAGTAAGTTTTTTGAGGGCTTGTAATCTTTTAAACTCGATAAATGTTTCATCTGACGGATTGTTTTTAAAATTTATATAAGCTGACTTAGACTTTTGAACTGCTTCTGAACATTTTTTATTCCACCAAGGAAGAGGAGGGGATTTTACCGAATTCCTATAACAGTTACGAATAGAATAATCAGCCGAGGAAGAAGCTGGCTTAGGAAGGCTCTTATTAATTGCAGAATGCAAAATTTGACAAAACTCTGTATAACTTTCCAATGGAGCAACATGTTGATCCTGAAAAGTAGATAGTTGTAAATCTACATTTTGTTCATACATCTTCCAATCCACCATTTTAAAGTTAGGATAGGTGGGCAAATTTGTGTTAATACTAGTGTTTTCTAGATTGCTATTATTGATAAAAACTTTCATAATTACAGGAAGGTGGTAGCTGCCAAGAGGATCACAATGAACAGACCAATCACAAGAAAGAGCCAATGGTGGGGACACTACAGACAAATCTAAGGCATTTGGACGCCACGTTAAAGAACCGACTGTTGTCACTTCACCATTATTCATTATCACCAAATTATTATCATCAACAATATCTAAAATATCCCTACCTCTTGGATTTGTAGAATTACATCCCCATGATGTGTGATGGGCATTGAAATCACCAGCAAATATCATTGGTTCAGGCACAGATTTTATTAAAGATTCAAATTTATGTTTGTCAAAAGATGGAGTGCAATTTGTTGGACAGTAGAAACTTACAATACTTATTTCTGTATTATTTACAGTAATTCTTACACAAATATTTTGTAGTGAATTATCAGAATATGTAATTATTTTTCTATAATTTATATTATTGTGAATTAAAATAGCTACACCATTGTGTTTATTTCCAATATCATGTCTTTCTATTTTGTATCCTCTAATGTTAAAATGTTTGATGGGTGTTAGCCAGGTTTCTGATATAATTGCAACATGTATGTTATGCTCATATAGAAATTGAGTTAATAAAAGTTTATTACATATAATACTTTGTGCGTTCCACTGCATTATATTAAGATCCATTATTAGATGTGGAAGTACTGGTACGGAAAGTTTGTTGCAGAATTTCTTTTATGGAGGATGAATTAATGGGATTATCTTTTTGATTTAATATAATTTTAGTTATAGCATTTGTTAAAGTATTCATAAAAAAATCCGATTTAGTCAAATTAATAATCTGTGTTTCAATGTTCTTCTGTGTTAATTTTGGAAAAGAATGTTCATTAAATAAATCGGAATATTTAGCGGCTCTTGACTTGACTTTATTTTCTTCTATTTTCATTTTTTTCTGTGGGCAAGTGTTTGAGATGGAAACATGATTACCACCACAGTTGACACATTTAGCGTTCTTAGGATCTTCTTTACAAATTTTAAAACTATGTTTTTCTGTACATATGGAGCATACAACTTCATTCTTGCAATATTTTGCAATATGTCCAAACTTCATGCATTGCAAACACTGTTTGACAGGAGGAACGTACCAGTTTACCTCGTGCCTCCAGGAGTCAAGGTACACGTATTGCGGTAACTCAGTAGAGGCGAAAGTAACCGCAACAGTTTGAGTGGGATCATACGTGACCGCGCCACCCTCTCTTTGCACGCGGCGCATGAAGCGCCTCACCTGTATGACATTTCTGGAACTTCCAATCAAAGCAGATATTCTTTTATTAGACAAATCCGTAGGGACTGAAGTAAGAACCCCGGTCACCTCGGTGTCAACAGCAGGTATTGTTGCGTTTAAGCCCATTTCATCTAGGAGTTTTTTATTTTGTAGGAATACATTGGCATTGTTGGATAGGTCAAATGTTATACCTATTTTATACTTATTTATGGATTTTAAATGTAATATGCCAGTGACGCAATATTTGCGTATAGCATGCGAAATAGCCAGTCTGTCTTTGTCAGTAAATTGGCGTTCAATCTGATGAGATAAAAATACTATGTATTCCGTTTTTTTGCTATTTTCAGGATACTTCCTTGAGTATCCGGGGACTTTAAATACTTGATACTTCCTGCTGTTGTCTACTGAATCATCGGAGTCGGAAGAAGTCTCCGTGATGTCCCGTTCTGCTCGTCCATCAGGGGGCTCCGCTTTTTTCCTCTTCTTACCACTTCCCCCCATTGTTTATTGCACTATTTACAAATATATACAACTACTGTTTTATAATTACAAATTTTCAGGTATTTCAACAATATTTCACAAATTAATTTTAAATTAGATGAGATTTGGCGCCTTGTTCGTTTTAAGGTTCCCGCGTTTTTTCGAAATAAGTGACCAAATTTGTCATGATGTCATTCTGCGAAAGTGACGTTCTGCGTCAAGACCATCGTATTGCTGGCCAGTGCGATTATTCTAAAAATGAGGTTGGCGCACTTACATGAATTAAGTATTAATGCCTTTTCAGTGGACTGGCGGTATATAAAGTTATTGAAGAGGCAGCTTCGAATTTTAAAAATACTTTCCACGCTTTCAGATAAATGCACTCAGATTTCGAATGATGAACAGAATATTTCCGAGATTGTCAGGCGAAAATAGGGTTGATTCCAGTTGCCCCTTCTAAAAAAGCTAAATGAAAGATTATTGAATGAATGTATGTATCCCAATTACTGATGAAATGTGGCAACACTGGCAAAAAAAGGAGAAAAGAATTGAGGACCTTCGAACAGGAAAGGTAAACACGTTGCTTGATAAAAAAATGTTTATAAATCTTGCGCCGGATAATCAAGGTTCTACAAATCCGGAAGGTATTTACAGACGCCAGCACATCAAGGTATCTCTAACTGTCAAATTTTCTCAATTCAAAATGAACCTTATGCTTTTGTAATAAAGTTGAAGAACTATCAAAGAAATTTGACGGGTAACTTGCTGTACTTAGCAATTGTTTATTAACTTGGGTTTTTTGGTGGGAGTACTTAGTTGTAGGTATTTTTATGCTTAGAGTTCAATCATCTGACGAAACTGGTTAACAAACATTAATCATTTCTATGCGGTCAAACCAGTAAAGATCGTCAAAGATGCTGTGGAAGTGTATTGTACAACCTCACTGCATTTCGATTGATTTTTGTTTTGACCTCACATGCAGAAATTGTCGCAATAACTTCTGATTAATCTATTAATATTAAAAAGAGATTAAATTTGTAAAGTTGTTTTGAAGATTGACCAGAGGACTGGCCTGTTTTTTGGTCAAAGAATCAGCATTGTCATACAACGTGGCAATGCTGCCAGATTTATGGGAACTTTTCCTGTTGAATTTTTTGATGCTCTTTGTATTTTCCCCTCCTTTTTATACATATAGGTACTTGTACAAAGGTATTATATTTATTTTAAGTCTTTTTAGTTGTATATGTAAATAATATGTAAAAAAAACTTATAAATGCCGATGTCGGGAGTAAACTCTGTATCTACTAAACCGTTTTTGAAGATTCTTTTACTAATGGGAAGCTACATTATCCCTGAGTGTCATAGACTATAACTACAAAAAAAAAACACGCGGAAGAAGTCGCGGGCAAAGTGCTAGTCTTTAATATAATTTAATACACAGAAACTCATGGTTAAGTAATAAGAGCCGCACGGGTTGATCCTTCAAGATCCATCAAGTTAAGCTACGTTTTCCGGGGTTGGTCCGTGGATGGGTGACCATCTTTACATACCGAGACTCTTCCGTGCCTCAAGCACATTAAGAAGTTGATCCCGGCTGTTATTCGTGGATCCTTGACAGTCGTCACGAGGGTCGTTTTGAGTGTGCTAGACACCCTCTGCCGTTTTATCTGTGTATTATAAATTATATCTAGTATTAGGCATCATTGATCCGGCAGGGGATGTAGTCCTCCCACAGTTCTAGGTAGCCAATCATCTATAAACATCCAGACCCCTAGCCCATTATGTTTTGTTTTCATGTTCTGCACACTCCTGCACCAACCAGGGTTTGTCCTTAGGACACTTGTATGGTGCGTACAGGTATAATCGTTAGTTGTTGTCATTACATTTAGAATTGTTTGGAAAGCTTCTGCGAGTTCACTTCAGCCCTACGTACCGTATCTTTAAAAGGCCGGGGATCCCAGAACCCTGTGATACCCTGGGCTGTTAATGTCAAAATAAAAAAATAAAAAATTGTAACGTGGTGTACAGACGCCAGCACATCAAGTTATCCCTAACTGTCAAATTGTCTCAATTAAAAATGAACTTTATGTGTTTGCAATAAAGTTGAAATACTATCAAAGAAATTTGTCAGATTGTGGTAACTTGATGTGCTGGCCTCTGTACAATGGTGTTAAAATATAGTTATAATAGCGCAAACAGGATCTAGGATCAAATATAGCATGAAAAATTACAGGATTTTTGGAAATACATTTTACAATTTAAAGTAGTATTTTTGTCCCACGAAGCGACGCGCGTTTAGCTTGTGGTTACCAAGTGTACAAAGACGCTATGAATGTGCGTGTACGCGCAGGAGCTCTCGGTACAGAGACAATGGCAACGTCGGTAGTGTATGTGCGTGCGTGCGTTATGTACTGATTACTTGTCTTCACG